>JABUQX010054171.1:0-5000 GCA_015478945.1 Trachelipus rathkii | reverse complement strand
AGAATTTTGAATTTAAAAATGTAGTATTATTTATCGCCGGTCTTGAAATTTTATTCTAAAATAACTATAATATTATATAATAATAACATATAAATAATATAAATATTTATAAGTATAATATAATATAATATAATATAACTATAACATATAATAAAAATAATATAATATAATATAATTATATAAATATAACTATAACTATAATATAATATACATGCTAACATTAATGTAACTATCAACATTTTAGTATAATATAATATTTTAGCATAATATAATAAAATATAATATAAAATAATATATATATATAATATATTAATATTATATAATATAATATAACTATTAGTATAATATAATATAATATAACTAATAATATAATATAATATAATATAATATAATATAATATAATATTAATATAATATAAATATAATATAATATGTTATTAAAATAATAAAATATAAATATAATATAATATAAAATATAAATATAATTATAATATATTATAACATATAAATATAAATCAATATTATATAATATAATATAATATACATATAATATAATATAATATTAATTATAATATAAATATAATATAATATAATATAATATAATATATATAACTATTTGTGAAAGTGTCAATGTAACTATAATTTAATATAAATTTAATATATTATATTATTTTTGCTTGAATATTCAATCAGGAAATATGCCCATCTTTAATTTAATTCCTCAAAATTCCTAATATTTAGTTAAAATTAAATGTTAACAGTTTTTAAATCTAACTCTAGGAGAAAATTCCAAATTGTTCAGATGAGCGGAAGAAAGAAGTAGGCATTTTTTAATTCGGTCTAAATCTTAATACAGAAGAAAACAAAAACAAATTAAAGAATAAAAGTAGGAAAAGCTAAATTCTCAACTCTGCCTTTCTTCTATAACAGAACAAATCCAGGAACTGCTTAATAACTAAAGCGCTGAATTAAACTCCATACTATACTATATATATATATATATATATATATATATATATATATATATATTATATATATAATATATAAATATAATATATATATATTATTATATATATATATATATATACTATATAATATATAACTATATATTTTTCTCTGTCGAAGAGCTTTAAAAATCGGTAATTGGAAAAGCGGGAAATAGAAAGGCAGAGAGAAAATTAAGGACTGCATAAATAAAAAGAGAAAAAGGCAAGTAAGCAACAAAAACAAATTTTCAAAGCAACAATAATATCTATTCAAGTTCGCAAAAATTTAATATAAAATTGAAGCTGTGTGAATTAATTAAATTCATTTTATTTCCCTATAAAACCATTGGATAAACCAGTGATTCCCAAAGTGGTCTATATCGACCCCAGGGTCTACAACGAGCTGCAAAGGGGCCCAATTGAGAGTTACACAAAACAATTGGAGGGGCATCCATGAGAGTAAATGGGGTCAACCACTATGGATCTTCCATTTAAGCATTATATATTAATTAAACTAAATTAGTATATTTCATAAAATTGTGTAAGTTGTAGCCATTCGCTTTGAACTTGTAAAAACTTGCACATAATGATATACCAGTATCATCATGTTACACGCATACGCACAGTAGAAATTCTTGTCCATTCTGTCTCAAGAGCTTCGCGAAGGACAGCCGCAGTAAGACTCGTATACTTGCACCGCTTGTTCCAATCTCGGTCAGTCAGATAAATACGAATGGTGAGAGACCAAATACGTTCATTTATTTCCTGATTCTTGAAAAGGAAAGTGTAAGAAAATATTTTCAAAAATATAAACTGGTAGTTAGGCATACAAATTAAAGTGAATCAAAGTTAAAAATGACACTCAATGTCATTTTGCGTTGGAGTGCCAGAGAAAAGGTAAGTAATTATTTTTTTTTTTACAAAATTTTAGTTTTCTACTCGTAGTTAGCAAAGATAGATAAATTACGCGATCATGACTCAAGTTTTTATGTTGCCATGGCCTTGAGGTTTTTGGATGTTGCCATAAGCAGGGTTTTATTTATAATTAGGAAATCGTGAAACGTGAAGCAAGTGAGGGGACAGAGGGATTTATTTCGCATCAGATCACGTCTATTAACCTTTGATATATATATATTATATATATTTATATTATATATATATAAATTATATATAATATATATATATATATATATATATTATATATAATATTATATATATATATATTATAATATATATATATATATATTATATATATATATATATATATATATACATAAGTTTTAGCAAAAATCAATATCAGGTAAGCAGGGGTCTACCCAAAAACCGAAAAACATGGGAAACGTGGTCTACGAGACAAAATGTTTGGGACCTCTGGGATAAACCAATGGAAAATAGTGAAAAGCTAAAAGGCCAATTGGTTTGCGTATTTTTTTTATAAACGCACTAAAAATTTAAATTCTTTCGATTTTTCGGAAATCAGTTTTAAGCTTTCTGTTTTTTGAGAAATCTTTTAATTTTTTTTCTTCTCGTGGCCTAGTGTTAATATATATATATATTATATATACTATTGTATATATATATATATATATGATATATATTAATATAATATATATATATATATATAAATGCAAATACATATAGCATAATACTCTTATATTAAAGGTTTATAAACAATTTTCCTATAACTATATAAGCATATCAATACTAACTATTTGAAAGATATATATATATATATATATATATATATATATATATATATTATATATATATATATATATATATATATATATATATATATATATATATATATATATATATATATATATATATATATATATATATATATATATATATATATAGATAATTAAATATATTTTTTTTTCTGTATATATATATATATATATATATATATATATATATATTTATATCAGTGGCGGTTCGTTTATAGTCACTGCACAACAGCAGCGCCCCCTATTTTTACGCCGCAATGTTATTAATAACATTCAATATTATAGATCTTTTTTAATATTTCTTTATACTTGTATGTTATATAATTCTTAAATTTAACGTCAGTAGCCATTCCCTAGTTTATGCACTAAAATTACCAAAAGTTGCCCGCTTGGCTGTTGTCCTTCGCATGCGCACATGTCCGAGATAAGAACACGGCAAAATGTTAATAATAACCAAAATGGGGAAATTTTTAAAATGGGGGAACTTTTTATTTGTTGAATCAAAATCTTACCGTCACTAGATGCGTCTAGTCTTTCTGATTCCAAATACATATAATAGTCCTGATTTTTTTTGTGCGAATTAAAGTAATATGGGCCCGCAAAATAAATTTGTGCGGGCCACCCAAAAACACTTGGCGACCTCCATAACTCAAAATATATCGTTGCCAGAACATTTAATTTGAACCAGTAGCTTTACTAGGCGTAAATGACCCTATACACCTTTTTTCATCAAAAACAGATACGTAGTAGTGGGTGAAATTGGTTGATATGTTCTTTTATGCCCCAAAAAAGTTAAAAATGTTGGGTCTGTGCGCGAGGGGAAGGGGTCGCCACATCTCTGAAATTTTTAACCATCGCATTCCAGACCATGATACTGACGTCTGTGCATACGATATATCATATATATATATATATATATATATATTTATATTTATATATATATATATATATATATATATATTAATATATATATATATATATATATATATATTATATTATATAAGCGCCACTTTGGTAGCTCAGTGGTGGAGCACTCGCCAAACAAAGCGAGGGATTCCAGGGTTTCACAACTTGATTCGGCGGAAGAGAATTAGCTAATTATCTCCCCTGCGGCTTTACTTCGTCTTGCTCTGACGTCTAATTAGATTACACCCACTCAATGATTAGCGGATCTTGCCCGCGAGGCGGTGGAGTCTATCTGTTAAAAAAAAAAAAAAAAAAAAATATATATATTATATATTATAATATAATATATATATATACCCTATATACTATAATATATATATATTTATAATATATAATATATATCATATATATATATAATATATATAATCCTATATATATATAAACTACTACATTACAATATATATACTATATATATAATATATATATATATATAATTATAATATATATATTATATATATATATATATATAGTAATATAATTAACCAATATATATATATAATATATATATATATATATATATATATATATATATATATATATATATATATATACTATATATATTATAATATATATATATATATATATATATTATATATTATATATTATCGTATATATATATATTATAATATATATATACTTATATATATACATATATTTATATATATAATATATATATATATACTATATATTATAGTATATATCAATTAAATTGTCACGCATTTTAAAAAAAAAAAAAAAAAAAAATTTCATGCGTCTGGCAGCATTACCTAGATGGGCGTTGCAAAACTTAAGATTCTTCCTCAATACTGAAAAATTTTCACAGTGATATGTAACACGATAAAAAATTTATCTGACTTCTAATACAACCTTTTTAAATAAGCATCTAGCAACAATTTTTTAGTTAAGCTTACTTCAGCGAGATTTCTATTCTAAACATAAACATTTCAGTTTTTAATTTTTTCCCCAGCGAATCTGGAGCGGGAGGAGGTCACGTGATGTAAGCAAATATTGCATGTTAAAAAGTTAGGAAAAGGCCTTCTATTTATTTAATTAACATTTATTAACATTTAACCCATTTTAAATTATTAACCACTCTATACACCCCATTACTTCCATTTAACTTATTAACGTATTTGCCTCACAAATTATTTCCGTGTATTATTTTTATAATTTTTAATTTTCTAAACCAATCAAATGAGATTGTCAACACCCTAAGTACAAAAATTATTAAAATCATTTTTTGTGTAGCTGAAATCTGGTAGTTATTTTGAACAACTTCAGCAGTTACAACACGCATAACATGCACACAATACCAATCT
>JABUQX010054170.1:0-12249 GCA_015478945.1 Trachelipus rathkii | reverse complement strand
AAGAGAGAGATGGGTTGGTTTAGTTATAGTTAGGTTAGGTTAGGTTAGGTTATGGTTAGGTTGGTTAAGGTTAGTTAGGTTAGGTTTAAGTAGGTTAGGTTAGTGGTTCAAGTTGTCGAGAGTATCCAACGGCATTGTATACGTTCATTGATTGTTCACATTCATGTGGAGTACAACACGCTACAAAATTTATTGTCAATAGTTATAAGACAACTGGGTACTATTGAGGTACCAAGGGGGACAACTATTTTGAATAAATTAAAAATATGCCGATATTTCTTAGACAATAATTGAACAAGAACTAATCGTGAAATGCATCTGAACAAAGTGTGTGGAAGTTACGATTGAAATTGTAATGATTTAGAAAGGTTTTAAAAAGTAATTCTCGAAGTCTTTTGAAGGAGCTTAATTAATTCAAGATTATTGGATTTTCTTCAAAAAGCTCAAATATTTTGAAGTCTAATCACTGTTAGTGAATTCGTACTATATAGTTGAATTATGATTTCAACCTTATTCTCCTTCGCCCTTCCATTATGTACTACATTGTGCGAGTCTTCATCATTATTGGCAACAACTTGCTGCTCTTAATCAATATTGGAAAATTAATGGCATTTTGTTTTTAAAAAAGTTTTTTGGCGACACAATGATGGAAATTTAATAAGTTATTTTTTAGAAATGTTGTAAACATATAACTTCTGCTTTCTGTTTAATAAAAGTATTGAAAATGCCCACGTGTCATCAATCAACAATAAAATGAAAATAGACCTTTTGTTTGTGGTAAAATTTGCACACATAGTTAGAGTAGCAAGTTGCCGCTTATCAGTTTATTGGGCATTTGTGCTAAAAAAATGATTAAGTTTTCGTTCGTTTTTGTAGAACTTATGAGTTCGAAAATCGTAAAAAAATGGTCACCAAATTATAAATATTATCTATTATTTATTATTTTAATTATATATGTTATTACTTATATTTTATATTTGTAACTATAAATGAATTTAATTCATAATTATTTATGTTTTATATATATAGATAGTATTATATATTATATATATATATATATATATATATATATATATATATATGTATATATATAGTATATATATATATATATTATTATTATGTTGAGCCTCCCGAAAAGTTCAGGCATGTAACTTGAAAACTATAAACAGGTACAGGAAAATAAATATCATTTTTATTAATTTAAGGAAACTTTGAAGCGAAGAAAATATAACTGATTAATAAAATGCATTTTATTCTAATTATTTATTATAAACTCCTTATTAATAATTTAGTTAAAAATCTTCAGTTGCACGCTCTGAAAGAAATTGAAAGATGCATTTCTTCGAGAGAAAAAGTTGCCCGACACTCCGCTTATTTACGCCAAAGGGAGAAAATATTATTTTTTTCTTTTTATATTCCTTTTTAGGGGGTTCGAGCCGACGGAGGGACAAAGGGGGACGAAGTCCCCCGTCGTCCCCCCGGTAGGGTCCGAGAAAACCCTCGACTCTATCCATCGTTTTTGTTTACCCGTGGGTATTTGGTCCGTTTAAAAAAAAAATCATCAATTTCTGATGCCTTGCCATTTTAGTCGTATGAGGGCAGTAAAAGTAGGGCCCCCATTTTGGACGTGTTGGTCATTTTGACTCAACGCTTGATTTTACCTCCCTTGACCTTTTTTTGAGCCAATTTTTTACCTGCGCTTTTGACCTTTTTTGACCTTTACCTTTTTGGGCCTTGACCCTTTTTTGACCCAGCTAAATTTTTTTTACCTGACCTTTGACCTGGTTTGGGCTTTTACCTTTTTGGGACTTTGACCCGGTTTTGTTTCGGCAAACGCCTGTTCTGCCGTCTCTCCGATGGTTGTTTTGTCAATGTTTTGGTCCGCACTGTGTTATTTTTGGATACTTGGCCTACTTTTTTTGAGACCGGCTAATTTTTTGAGAACCTAATTTTTTGAGACCCTAATTTTTTTAGAACCCTGTTATATTTTTTTGGCAACCCCAATTTTTTTTTTCGGGTCTTATTACCCTGATTTTTGGGCATACGCCTTCGAGGAGAAGGGTTGCGCCAAACGGGTGCGTCAGCAACCGTTGTATCGTATTACCCCCCTATTTTACGACCCCTAATTTTTTCGACCATGGGTCATTTTTTTTGCCCACGGTAATTTTTGGCTCCCCCCCTTTAGGGGCTTAGCCTATTTTTTTTTGATATTTCGGTCGCATCTACACACGAGTCGACGCGCACACACAGCTCACGGTGTTGTGTTTAGCAGATTTATCTGTAGCACGTTCGGTACAACAATTTTCTTACAGGCACATTTTTTTTTTATCACACACACACACACATGATTTATCTTAGCACTAACACGATTTTACTTACAACACACACAGATTTACTTACACTCACACACAGATTTATTTACACTGACATCACAGATTTACTTATCACTCACACACAGATTTACTTACAGCATTACACACGGACAGAGTTTTTGTATTACACATGCTTTTTATTCATTTTTACCCATAGAGCATGTAACGATTTATCGGCTCATAGACACTGTACACTAGTTATCTACTTATTTTGCTTTCACACTATGGATTATAGCTTATCTATCTTATTTTATCACTATGAGCACTTTATTATTGGCACACAGTTCGTTCTACTATGACACTTGGTTATGTCGAATGTCACGTTTGACGTATTTGCTCTCAGTTCGTTGGCCATATGATCTATCTGTGTATGCATTTATCTCATATGACACTGTGTACATCTGCGGATTGCTCATAGACACTTGAACGTACACAATTTCACACACACACATGTGCACACACACTTCACATCACCCCACACACACACTACAACACATTGCACACACTACACTTATACACACATTCACTACTGACACTTATACACATACATCCAGCCCATACCAACTACTTCATTGACACTTACATTCCTATTGACAACTACAGCTGAACTTATATCATACATACAAACAGCACTGCCAACCTTTGGTCGTCCATGGGTTAAATTTTGACCCACGGTAAATTTTTTTGTCCTTTCTTTAGGGACTTAGCCTTTTTTGATGTCTTAACCTTGTTTGACCATGATATTTCGGCCTTTACCTTGCCATATACCATGGGTCAATTTTGGCCCACGCTAATTTTTGGCCACTCGTGTCCCACTCACCGTAATAAGTATCTAGTGATGTTCTATTAGTGTTCTATGATTATTCTATGAGTGCTAGGTGAGTGCCAGGTGAGTGCCAAGTGAGTGCCAATGAGTGCCAATGAGTGCCAAGTGAGTGCCCAATGAGTGCCAAGTGAGTGCCACAAAGTGCCAATGAGTGCCACATAGTGCCAACTGAAGGCCACTTTTTTCAAATGCCTTTTCTAGCCTCCCTGAGCCTAGTAATAGCCCAATTATGGTGTCCTACCCCATGATAAGTTGTAGGTATATCGATGGTAATTATCAATCTGCTTAGAATGTCTTCTTTACTATGAGTTAGTATTTTTATAACACTTATAAGCACTTACACTCTCCATAGACATTTTCATTAAACCATATACACTTACAACTCACACCCAACACAGTTACAGATTATTAATCCGATTATTTCCTTCGATATTTTGATGCCTCAAGCACATTAATTGCCTCAACAATTCGATGCCTCAGCATTAAATGGCCGCAGCATTGATGCCTTCAGCATTATAATGCCTCAGCAATTTTGATCCTCAGCATTATAATGTCTCAGCCTTGATGGCCTTCGAAATTTGAAGGTTCTATCTTGATATGACCTCATCTTTGATGACGTCATCTTTGATAACCATCTATATTGATGATTCATTCTTTGATGAAATCACCTTTTGATGGCTCAGCTTCTACCTCACAATCATAGAACAGGTTAATATTAATGTCTCCCCCTAGATCATAAGCTACCCAACAGGCCGCAGCAAAAGCATACTAATTTCCCCCCTTGGTGTTAGGTACTCTATTGATTTACTTGATTTACTGCTGTCTAAGGTATGTTAATGTTAATGTAATTGTGAGTTAAAGCAGTAAACATATGGAGTTTAAAGTCAGTAAACATGAGTTTAAAAGCAGTATAAAATCATGAGTTATTAAGCAGTAAAGCAGTAAAACAAAAGCATACTTAACCCCTTGTTGGGTGTTAGGTCACTCCTCTATTGATTTACTGATTTATTCTTTTAGGCTATGTAAGGTTTATATAATATGTGATTAAAGCAGTAAACATATAAGTTAAAAAGCAGTAAAAACATGAGTTAAAGCAGTAAAACATGAAGTTAAAGCAGTAAAGCAGTAAAACTCAAAAGCATACTAATCCCCCCTTAGGTGTTAGGTTACATTCTTTATTGATTTACTGATGTTACTTGCTTTAAGGGGTATGGTAATGTTAATGTTTTTAATAAAATTCGGTACAGTTGTAGTAAAATAAAAATGTTTATATATCAGGCACTCTGGTTTTTTTCTTCTATCATACAATTTTTTTAAAGATTTATAAATTAAAAAAGTATTAAGTAAAAAAGTATTAAGTAAAAATAATGTTAATAAATATATGTGTTATAATAATAGGTCTGTATGATTTACAGTTTTAAGGTTCCGCGAACACATGTTTTTTAATATAAAAAATGTTTAAGTATGAAATAAAATGAAATGACTTATAGTATATATATTTTCCATATCCTGCGCGGCGGGGCGCTCCTGCGGGTGCGGGGCCTCCATCCTTTGCGGTGAGGGGGCTTGCTGCGGCCTGGTGTGGCAGCTTATGAACGGGGGAAGACATTAATATTAAACCTGTTCTATGATGTGGGTAGAGCTGAGCCATCAAAGGGTGATTTCATCAGAATGAATCATCATATATGATGGTATCAAGATGTACGTTCATCAAAGATGAAGTCATCAAAGATGACCTTCAAAGTTGAGGCATCAATGCTGAGCCATTAATGCTGAGAGCCATCAAACTTGAGGCATTAATGCTGAGGCATCAATGCTGTGGCATTAATGCTGAGGCATCATTGCTGAGGCATTAATGCTGAGGCATCAAAATATCGAGTGTGTGAGTGTAAATGTAAAGTGTCCTGTGTGTGGGTGTGTGAGTGTAGTGTATATGGTTTAATGTTAAGTGTCTATGGAGAGTGTAAGTGCTTTATAAGTGTTATAAAAATACTAACTCGTAGTAGGAAGCATTCTATCAGATTGTAATATACACCAATCGATTCCTCATACCTTATAACCTAGGGGTAGACACCCATATTAGGCTATTCTAGGCTCAGGGGAGGCTAGAAAAAGCTTGAAAAAAGTGGCACTCAAATGGCACTGGCGCTATGTGGCACTCACTTGGCACTATGTGGCACTCACTTGGCACTCATTGGCACTCACTTGGCACTCATTGGCACTCATTGGCACTCACTTGGCACTCACCTGGCACTCACCTGGCACTCAATAAGAATACTCATAGAACACTAATAGAACATCACTAGTACCATCTACGGTGGTTGGGAACCATCAAAGCCATCAAGTTAGCGTGGGTCAAAATTGACCCACGGTATCTGTCAAGGTCCAAGGCCGAAATATCATGGTCAAAACAAGGGTTAAGACATCAAAAAGGGCCAAGTCCCTAAAGGAAGGACAAAAATTACCTGTGGGTCAAAATTGACCCAATGGACGACCAAGGGGTTGGCAGTGTGTTTGTACGTGTGTATAAGTGTAAATGTAAGTGTCTATGGGTAAATGTAAGTGTCTATGGGTAAATGTAAGTGTCATAGTGAATGTGTGTATAAGTGTCATAGTGAATGTCTGTATAAGTGTGTGTGTGTTGGTGTGTGTGGTGTGTGTGTGTGTGTGTGTGTGTGTGTGTGTAACGTTCAACGTGTCTATGGTGAGTGTAGTGTCCCTATGGATAAATGTAGTGTCTATGGTGTGGGTGTAAGTGTGTATACAGTGTCATAGTGAATGTGTGTATTAAGTGTCATAGTGTATGTGTTATATAGTGTCTTAGTGTGTATAAGTGTCATAGTTTGTAAGTGCCTATGGGTAAATGTAAGTGTCTATGGGTAAATGTAAGTGGTGTAAGTAATTGTGTGTGTGTGTAAGTAAATCTTGTGTGTGAGTGTAAGTAATATATATGTGTGTGTATAGTAAATCTGTGTGTGAGTGTAAGTAAATCTGTGTGTGTGTAAGTAAAAATGTGTGTTAGTGTAAGTAAATCTGTGTGTGTTGTGTGTGTGTGTGTAAGTAAAATCTTGTGTGAGTGTAAGTAAATCTGTGTGGTGAGTGTGTGTTGCGCGTGGCTCAGTGGTCAAACAAGGTAAAGACCTCAAAAATAGGGCTAAGCCCCTAAAAGGGTGGCCAAAAAATTACCGTGCGCAAAAATTGACCCATGGTCGAAAAAACTTAGGGGTCGTAAAATAGGGGGGTAATACGTTCCTACAACGGTTGCTGACGCAACCGTTTTGGCGCAACCCTCCTTCGAAGTGGTTGCCAATAATCAGGGTTGCCGCCGATATAAAATTGGGGTTGCCAAAAAATTTAGGGTTCTCAAAAAAATAGGGGTTTCTTCAAAAAATTAGGGTTCTCGAAAATATTAGGGTTCTTCTGAAAAATCCCGTGGGCCAAAATTTGACCCCATTGAAAGACGGAAGGGTTGGCTCGAAAAAGTAATAGTTCCCTCAAAAAGGTAATAGGCCCAAAAAGGTCAGAGGTCCAGGTAAAAATTTTGGGGCTCAAATAAGGGTCAATGCCCAAAATAGGTAAAGGTCCAAAAAAGGTCAATAGCAGGGTAAATATAGATTGGGCTCAAAAAAGGTCAAGGATAAGGTAAATATCTCAGCGTTGGTCAATAAGACCAACACGTCCAATAAATTGGGGGCCCTACTACTTGAGGGCATATCTTCGAATTGTCAAAAAACTGTAAATATTTCAACAATTTTTTAATCAAATTTTAATTTTTAAAAAGCGTTATTTTTTTATTTTTTTTTTTATTTTCTGCGGTAAAAATGTCTCCTGATTTAAAAAATGATATTTATTTTCGTGTACTGTTATAGTTTTCTAGTTACATGCCTGAACTTTTCGGGATGCTGACCATTATATATATATATATATAATATATATATATATATATATATATATATATATATATATATATATATAATATTTATATATATATTTATATATATATAATTATATATATATATATATATATTATATATATATATATATTATATATATATAATATATATATTATATATATATATATATATATATATATATATATATATATATATATATATATAGGTGTATAGAAGTGGGAAGGGGGACTGATCTCCCTAAATTTGAAATTAAAATTTTATTTTTGAAAATCATTAAGTAAAGTAATTAATTGATTAAGGTGCATTGTTTTTTCCTTTTAATTTTGAATGTAAAAGATGTAAAGATTAAGAAAGTAAAAAGTAATGTCTACTAGAGCCTACTACCTTTTAGCTTATCAACAAGATTGTTAATAAATATTGAAAAAGAAAATGAACAATTAATATTCTCGAATCTGAGGTAGACAAACCTAGCAAACCTAGCAACTCAAGCTCTGTAGTCAGTGGCGGTGCTCATTAATTTTAAGTGATTCATTAAACCTTTCTAGATTTTCTGAGTTTAATTAAATACAGTCTCCTTGTGCATACGTTTGTGTTTACAAACAACTAAAGGGGCTCACTGTTTACCTTTTCCCACCAACTTCATAACAATTCAGTTTCTGCGCATACCAAAGTAATTAAAAATAGAACATTCATTTCGTAAAAATTTTAGACTATAATGTTTTGTTGCACACATGACTTACCTTTGAAAGGTAAAGATCTACATCAATGTGTTCCCAAGGACTTGATTCACACGAGAATTGAAGGAGGCGTCGATAATAATTTGAAACAGCTTCTAGAAAGGCAAGAAAAATTCCACGTATATATATCTTCGGAAATTAAAGGAGAACTTATTGCTCTATTCGGGTCGGTTATTAAAGATATCATTAAGAACGCAAAGAATGCTTATGCCAACAGTATACTAGCAAATGAGAGAAAGGTCAAATCAGGAACGGAACAGCTGTCAATTGGTGTTTGATCTTTTTACGAAAAAAAATATGCCGTGAGACTTTCTCGGATTTTTGGAATTGGCTACAATGGACGCTAAAACTATATATAGCAACTACAATAGATAACTTTCTACGGAACTAAGGCTATAATGTAAATAAATGTGTTGAGAAAGGCTATGAAGGCTGTTTGAACTATGGCAATTTAAAGAGCAAAGAAAGTGACGCAACAATTCGACTAAGGAGTGTGACGCAACAACTCGACTGGTAGAAAGTGACCCAACAATTCGACTGGTAGAAAGTGACGCAACAATTTGACTGATATAAAGTGACGCAACAATTCGACTAAAGAAAGTGAAGCAATAATTCGACTGGTAGAAAGTGACGCAACAATTCGACTAAAGAAAGTGACGCAACAATTCGACTGGTAGAAAGTGACACAACAAATCGACTAAAGAAAGTGAAGCAGCAATTCTACTGGTAGAAAGTGACGCAACAATTCGACTAAAGAAAGTGACGCAACAATTCGACTGGAAGAAAGTGACGCAACAATTCGGCTAAAGAAAATGACGCAACAATTTAGCTGGTAGAAAGAGACTGGAGAGAGTTAAGGAGAGCTGTGTGAGTGCAACTACCCCAGATGTGTGAGCGTACTCCATACAATGGCAAACAATACCACTATAAAGGACAAGCAACTGGGGTGACGTGAAGAAATCTACTGGTGACGTATGAATTTCTGACTAGATATCTTTCTATTCAGCACCCAAACTTCTAGATATCTTGAGCTTAGAGAGAGAGAGTTAATGTTCTACATGTCTCAACTATAGATTCACGAGGAAAAAGAAAACATGCATACAAATGTTATAGTATAGAGGAGTATCGTCATGATTTGTTTAGAGGGGCATCCATTTTAGTCCCTACCTTAAAGTGGACCCAAAATTCTTAATGTTCAGTTCCGCATTTTTATACCACAGAGAAAACCTGTAGCTTTTTCTTGCTCTCTAAATCGACAGTTTTCTTCGGTAGTTTTTTCTGTCTATAATAATTTCTTTTGTATTATTATTTTTTAGAATTCTTCTTATTATATCATTCGAATATTTTTTTTAGAATTTTTTTTTGACAATGATGTTCACACAGAGTTTTTCCATACAACCTTTGTGAATAGGCTTTTCGGTATATGTACTTATTAATACGTTACATCAGTTTTAAGAATATTATTTCAAATCTTGTAATATTGTATCTAATATTATATATTTAATCTTTTCAGGCCAGTTCAAAATTAAATGTTAAAAGTAAGAACAACAAGAATAAAAAACGCAATAAGGAAAAAGAATGTAGGAATGACAAAGAAGAAAAAGAAAAAGAAAAAGATTCTGCTGCGGAAGGTCTTAAGAAGACGTACATCTGTTCCATTTGTAATTATAAAACGAAGTTGAAGAGAGACTATTACAATCATTCTTTGACACATTCGAAAGCGAAATTGTTCAAAGAACTTTCAAAAGCAAAGGTATTTAAAATGTTAGGAAATATAAAAGTTTTGATATATGATAAAAGTTTTGATAAGTATAAGATTATATATAAGAGGTGTAGTCAGATTTACCAGTAATAAAATATTTTGAACCAATATACATATTTTTGTCTGGTGGGATATATGTGTAATATCAAAAAATTCTAAATATAATATAAAGGACATCTTACATTTATGTCTCAGGAAAGAAAATGTGTTTTCTTTATAAAATATTGGTATTGTATCGAAAATATGAGATTAATCGTAAGAAAGGATTATATAATTATAAAGGTAATTTGTAAAAGATGTTTACTGTTATATGTTTTATAATGATACCGCTTCATCGTACAACGACTCTTGTTTGACCATTTGACAGTTATATTAATCTTACTTAATCTTCCCTTATTTTAATCAAATAGATGTTATACAGATTTCTTACTTGCTTGCATTAAAATACATTCCCATTAGTCCTTATGATTATTCATTTTTGTTTTATCTTGAGTTGTTAGACAGATTGAGTTATTATAATGTCTCTTTATAATAATGATACTTTTATCTCATTTATTATCGTACATCGTAACTTTAGGATTATTACTTCTATATATATTATTTTCAATATTAATATATAGTAACAAATTTTTTAATACTGTTTGTTTTATAATAAACGTCAAGTTAAACTAGAAAGTAATTTCATACTGATTTTATCAGTGTTAGACTAAGTTATATATATATATTATTAGTATATAATAATGAATATGTTTCTTTTCATATATGTTAAGATAGGTTAAGCTACGATTAAATACCTTGTTTTACCGGTTTGTCGATTAGTTAATCTTATCTGATTAGGTTGGGTTAAGTATGGCTAGCATTGAAGATAAGGTCGTGTTATAATTTGGTCACAATATCATTCTAGTTACAACGATATTTTATATTTTTATATTTTTCATTACTCTTAATTAATTATTTTAATCTAAATAGTAATATTTAGACAGATGCCTATTCTTTGACTTTTATATAATAATAGGATGTATCATCATCATCAATACGTATATTACACGTACATCATCTAGTTGTTGATGGTTTAAACACAATTTGTAGCAGGGATCATTCATGTGGAAGCAGCTTATCTTTTAATCAGTATAAATGAACCGAAGAAGCGATAGGGATCATGAGTTCAAGCATAATAAAAAGAGCTTTAAGTCCGGTTCTTATAAGTTCCTTCGGTATGTTCTTAGCATAGATGCAAATCATCTACATAAGTAGTGTCTAACCATTCTGATCGATATCGTGAATTATTATTGGGGTGTTTATCCCGTGTCCGTGTGTCTCGAACTTTGTTTAGAATATTAGTCATTCTTATTAGCTGTATGTATATTAATATTTATTATATAACTCTATTTATTTTATATTACTTTATCATCGATTATCTTATGATATTTGAAACTATCATTATTAATTAAGTTTTTTGTATCCAAACTGTTTATTAACCATTTTATTTAATACTATAATAGTGTTATTAGATTACTATTGATTATTTTTTTTTACTATGATTATTTATTATTCAGTTATTAATTATAACACTCAATTCCTAGTCTCATCGGGCGGAACTGATTTTTATTTGATATACGCTTAGATTTCTCAATATAATCGTTCTCAATTAAATGATCGAATGCCTATAATGCTCAGATCCTCAGAGTATTTAAGTGATAGTTCAATCTATTCTTCCTACACCCGAGTATCACTAAACATCTAGTATGTGATAACCTATGTATTTACACTCCTCGCTTCGTGATTTGGTTATGATATATTTATGTCATTTGTATTCCACTGAGATTTACTCTTAATGCCCTTTAATATATATATAATAATTATAATTATAAATTATTACTAATTAATATTAATATTAATATATGTAATTATTAATTATTTAATTAATTCTTATTTATAATATATTATATATTTTATACATTATTATTATTATATTTATTAATGTAATTATTATATATAATTTTATATTATTATTAATATATTTATATTATTCTATATAAAAGATAATTATATTAATTATTATTTAATCGCTACATTTAAATTTAATATTAATTATTTAGTAATTAATATTTTATAAATTATTTATGTATTTATTATATAATTAATAAATAATATATTAAATTATTAATATTAATTATATTACTTATTAATTATAATTAATATATAATATATATATAATTATTATTTTATTAATTATATAATTTATTATTTATTTTAATTAATTTATATTAGTCTACTCTACGATCTTCAATTTTATTTACTCTATAATTATTATAATGTTTTCATTTAACCATTTTAATAAATATTGAAAATAATTATTTATATCATTGATTTTAATTATTTAATTATTAATATATTTATTAATATATTATTTATATATATAATTATTATTTATATATATTATTTATATATTGATTATATATTTAATTATTTATATTAATTATTATTAATATATATAATTTAATATTATATTAATATATTTATTACTAAATTATATTATTATTTATTTAATTATTATAATTATTTATTATATTATTATTATTTATATATTATAATATAATAATTATATATTATTTAATTTATATATAATTATTAATTA
>JABUQX010054169.1:47500-63409 GCA_015478945.1 Trachelipus rathkii | reverse complement strand
GATGTTTGGATGGGGTGAGTTAGGATTAGTTCATTTGCCACATCTACCCACCCTAGGATTTTTTTTACAGTTGTCACCCACCACTCACAGTCAGAGCCCTATTCAAGGAGGAATGTAGTAAGCTCAAAAGTTCACCCTCTAGCTTCAAATTACGCAGATGAGCACAGGACGCAGGCTTTAAAGTGAGGGAAGATTAAATTCAGCAGGGAAAATACAGAAGATGGAAAGAATTCCAACAGACAGAGGTGGCCGGGAAAGGAAGAAAGCACCAAAAGCGAACTAGGCCTGATTGTACCAATATCAACACAGATGACAGCACTCCTTGTGCTACGAGGGCGTCGTAAAAGGAGGTGTACGCCAAATAATAAGTCCTTCCAGCACTTGCCGCTAGGGGTGCTATAGAATAGAGATAAAGCACCAAAGAACAGTTTAAAGCCTTTTTGCCTTTGACTCGGACTCTATCCAAAAGCCGGGTTGAAGCCAGAGCCCCCCCCCCCACAAGATATGAGAACAGTACTTCCATAGAAGGGCGGATGAGACTCTTGTATTAGCTGGGAATCACTGAGAAGAGAAAAAATAAGTCTCGCAGTCTTAAAACAGAACTCCCAAGTTTCTAAGGGCCGCGCCAGCAACCGTTGTGATATGAGGTTTCCAAAGACATTTTTTTTGTTTTCTTAAGGCCAAGGATGTTTATATGTCAACAGGCAGAGACGGAAGAAGAACCGCGAAAGATGATAGGAAAGTTAGAATACTTTTTAGAGAAGGAGATTTGTAGAAGTTTCGTTTTTAAAGAATTGAATTTCACAAGTTTGAGGCGACCCCATCCGGAAATTCTATCCAGATAAAAATAGGAAAAGATTAAGACAAGAGGCAATTCTAAAAGTAAAAGCGGAAGCAGAACTGAAAATGAGTTGAGAATGAACGAAGGGTCGAGTCATCGTTATATGAGTGGATAGAGTTAGATATGCAGGTGAAAGATCATTAATGAAAAGTAGGAAAAAGTAGGAAAAGACAGAACCATGAGGAAACACCACTATTGACAGGAAAAAGAAGAAGAAGTCGCCCCTATCAACAACAGCCGTATTTAGAGATTTGAACTAAAGCTAGACATAATTAAGCAAAAAGAAAGAGGAAAACCCAAAGGAGGGAACTTGGAGAGCAGTGACGCGTGCCATACTCAGGCAAATGTTTTTGGATAATGTCAAGCTCCACCACCAGTCTCCCCGTAGTATCCTAATGGCCAGGAAAACAAAATACGTTAAATCGGAAAGTATATCGCCAGAAGAACCTCTAGCGCTAAAAGCCGTACTGGCTATCGGAAAAAAGGGAATGAGTTTCCAGATAATCTATGATGTGAGTGTTGAGAAGGGTTTGAAAGATCTTAGATAGAATACAAGTGAGATTATAGCGCGATAGTTAGAAGGATCCGGAAGCGGCTTCCTTTTTTCGGAATAGGTTGGACGTGTGCGAGCTTCCAACACTGAGGAAAAGTGCTAGTATTGAGACATAGAGAGTATAGTTGAACGAGGGGCGGGGATAGCACGGAAGCACACTCCCTCAAAACTTGGGAGGGAATGCCATCTGGCCACCCGCCTCTACCTATCCTTCATAGATTTCATGGGCCTATGCACCCGATCAAATGTAATCACAGGTAAAGACATAGGACACCTGAGAGGAGAAGGAGGAGGAAGAGAAATACCAGAATCGTCTAGGGTTGAGTTAGTGGAAAAAAGGAGGCCGAAGAGATTGGCCTTTTCAGTTCGAGAAGTAACACATAACCATAAGAGGAAAGGAGATTTACAGATGTTGCTAGTAATGTTTTTGGCAAGAGGCCCAGAAAGATTTTGACTGTAGAGAACCAATTAAGTTAACGCACTTTCGTTTGATGAAAGCCCGCTTTGCTCGTCAAAGAGTATCCCTGCAACGATTTCTAGCTGAATGAAAATTAGCGAGAGTGATTGGAAAAAGAGAATTTTTCCACCCCCGATACGCAATGTCTCTAGCCTGAATGGCCAGATAACAAGCACGATTGAACCATGTATGAGGAGAGAAAATTTAGTTGAAGAAGGAATAAACTTGCTAGCCATCAACGGTTACAGCTTCCTCCTTATCTTTTAAATATTTTACAACATCCATTCATTATTCCTAACTGAGGTAGCTAATTTGCTTTCATCTGCAACTTGGAAACCTTACATTTAAGTCCCTGGTTCTAAATCTTTTATAACATATTATGAAGACCATGTAAATACTTAAGAAATCGTTACTGACCACAAACATGTCTCCTCATTCCATTAATAAATACTTCATATCATTAATTTTTATTTATTATTATTGTATTATATTATATTATTATTATTATATTATTATTATTTATTATTATTATTTATTATTATTTATTATTATATTTTATTATTAAGAGGACTTAAGGAATCAAAAATTTTAATCGCTTTAATAATTTTGGAGGGTTGAACCCCTGACCCCCCCTGTCTACAGCCTTTGTATAATATATATATATATATATATATATAATATATATATATATATATAGTATATATATATATATATATATATATATATATATATATATATATATATATTATTATATATATATATATATTAGAGAGAGAGAGAGAGAGGAGAGAGAGATTTTTTTTAAAAATATTTTTCAAATAATCGTTCATAGTCATCGTCATCGGATCGTCATCTCAAAAATTTATTAGAATCGTCATCGTCATCGTCATCGGCCAAAAATTTCATAATCGTCCATCACTAAAATATATATATATAATAATATATATATATATATATATTATATATAACTATATATATAATATATTATATATATATATATATAATATAATATATTATATATTATAGAGAGAGAGAGAGAGAGAGAGAGAGCTAAATAATTCAAACGACTCATTTATTTCTTTAACTGCACTCTGGCTTACCAGCGAGTTTGAAAAAATGGACTGTGTACTCCATTGCAAGTATTTCCCAGGTTTTCAAATTACGATGAATAATTGGGAAATTCCTCCTAACATAATCCATTTAATCCTTTGAGATGGAGCATTTGATCCTTCCGAGATGGAAGCCATATAAATTGAAAACTTGGAACTGATTAGTAGGATACACAAGTTTTTCTTGTTTTATTCATAAACTTCAATTTATTAAAGATGCCTTATTTTCTCAAAGAACAGACAGTGTGATTTAATAAAGAAATGTAAGAATATTTGAACACATTTCAATCATTCCAGTTTTTAAGCTGTAATGAACTTAAAAGAATACAAAGAGACTTGGATCCACATCTTGCAAGCCCACTTATGCCAATTCAAGATGTTAATACAAGGTGGAACAGCACATTTTTGATTCTAGAAAGAATTGAATGTTTGAAAAGACCTCTGCAAGTTTATATTATAGAACAATCAATTATTTAAGCTTTGACTGTTAATAAATGGCAAATACTTAAAAATTTCTAAGAGTTTTGCAACCATTTCCCATGGTTACGGAAACTATAAGGCAAAATCAATTATATCATCAATTTCTACATATTTGAGCTCTCCAGCATATCTCTCAAACTCTGAAGATGACAGCAGAGAATAAAGAAGAGCTGAAGAAGGAATTAGAGTTTAAATTTATGAATAAAAAGGAAGAGAAAGGATCAATAGACATATATCAAAACAAGATAAATTTTTTAAATACTGTAGTAGACCCAAGATACTAACTGACTTTCATTTTCAATGAAATAATGAGAATTTGAGTAGAAATGGAATGCTTGAAGAAATATCGCAATAATTGAAGGTAGAAAATATAATAGTAGAGCAGTACAGAAAAAGGTTCAGGCGATCATCCATTTTTAGAAACGAGCATATCTACAATAAACGTTAAATTTAGCCAAGTACCTCAAAACATCTTGGAGCATTAAAAAAAAGAAATTTACTGCAAAGTTACTTAATTTTTATAAGTTTGAAGAAAGTGAAAGTGACAGCGAGTCAGTTAGTGTAAAAAGGAAGAAAAGAAAAATCAGTGGCTCTTCAAAAGAAATTTAAATTATTTTACCAGAGAAATCAATTTCTAATCTGGGAAAAGAAGAATTCCTTAATTGGTGGAAAGTGAACAAAGCTAAATTCTTAAACATTCCCAAAAATTACTCTCCTTTCCAGTCTCCTCCATATATTCAGAGAAATTATTTTCGTTTTCAGAAGCAGGAAATATATTTGAGAAAAACGTTTAAAAATATCGCCCAATACTGGTGAAGTTTTTCTTTTACTTCACCACAATTCAGCAATATTTTCAAAAGTGTTTAAAGAAAATATATATATATATATATATATAATATATTATATATATATAATAATATAATATATATATATATATATATATATATATATATATATATATATATATATATATAATATATATTATATATATATATATCAGTTGGTGGCGTAGCTAGACGTTTTCACATGGGTAGGCAAGATATATATATATATATATATAATTATATATATTATATATATACAATATACATATATATATATATATATTATATATATATATATAATAATATATATAGATATATATATATTATAATTATATATATATATTTAGTTGGCCATGGTTTAAAAGTAGAGAACATTTTTATTTGGGTAACTCTTTTAAATTGTCGAGCTTTGGTGAATGATTATATATATATATATATATATATATATATATATATATATATATATATATATATATATAATATATATATATATAATAAAAAATATAATATATATATATTATATATATATATAATATAATATATATATATATATATATATATATATAATATTATTAATTAAAATGCAAGTGAAACGGTTTAGAAAGAAAATTTAAAAAAAAAAACTATTTATGGCAGAGTACGATGAGCGAGCGAGAGGCTTGCCGCCCCTAAAATACATAGAAAGTATAGGATATATTTTATTCCAGCTACGCCTATGTTATAATGCAAGTTAAACAGTAGATAGGGAGGCAAAGCATAAATAGCTCATTTTTGGTTTTATATTTCTTTAAGATTTTGTAGATTAATTTTCTTATGGTTTCTTATTATATTAACATTTTTTATATTTTTTTATTTGTTTTTCTTAATTATTAATTTGTTCTTAAAAATAAGATAGGCAATGCCTACCCAGCCTATCCCTTAACTACACCCCTGAATTATATATATAAAACTTTGGCTAATAAATTTGAATTTAATGTGAATATCCTATAACCCTATATTTTGAGGTATTTGAGTAAACTTTATTTAAACAACACTGTAGGTATGTGATACACTGTATGAATACTACACAAGGATACTATTATATTTTGTTAAAAGATGGGCTATGGGTTATATAAAATAAATTTTTTCTCAGAAGTAAATTAGTAATTCCGGTTCCGGCCGGAATTTTTCAAAATTCCGGCCGGAACCGGAAAAAAATGTCAAATTCCGGCCGGACCGGAATTCCTGTACACCTCTAATATATATATATATATCTTCTTCATCTACCTTTTTCTCCCCAAGACTGGGGGTAAGGTGCGTACATGCATCGGAAAAGAAAAGCAGTAGGAGAATATGACAAAAGTCGAAAAGAAAGCCCAGCCTTACCACGGTCTAGGCCCTGTATACCACTCCTGAATACAGAGAGACGCGTGACATTGACATTGGTGCCTCTGTACCATTAATTAGTAAGAACTCGTCGCAATCATAAAATTCACCCTAGAGCTTCACGGGACCGCGACGGACCCCCACTATGGTAAATCGTCAATGTGAGGGTTCATCCCTTGGTACAGGTGGGCCACAACCATACCCCCTCACAAAATCCCCCCATTCTCTCCTATTATGCACCTTTATTATCGCCTCTGCCAAACACACATTTATCTCCTTCAGACACTCGTTTACTGGACTTCAATCCAATTTTCTTTGGTTCTCCGCCGGTCGGTTCCCAAGACACTCGCCACTATACATCCGCTTAACCAACCGAGCTATCATTCATCCTTTCCACATTGACCAAACCATCTTCAACTACTTCATTTTATTTATTCTCTCGTTTACCCTTCTTCACACACACAACTCTAATATGCTTCATTCCTCATTTTATCAATTCTTCTCACACCTAGCACGCCCTAAGATTGTCCATCTGAACACCTTGAACTTTAGATCTATACTCTTATTCCAGACCATAGTCCTCACTACTATACAACATTAACATGGTAACAACATACCCTCAGGCAAAACTCTAGCGCACTCAAGACTTTAGTCCCTTTACATTTCACCAACGAATCTAATTGCACCCAGCCACCTTCCTGCCATTTCACAACTTTCCTACTACACTCTGCATCATCTGTTCCTTTTCATCCAACTTACCCTAAATATTTAAACTCGGGACACTTGTTCCAGCTGCTCACCATTAACATAACTTCATATATATATAATATATATATATATATGCTGTATATATATATATATTATATATTATATATATATATATATATATATATATATATATATATATATATATATATATATTATATAATATATACATAATGACCATGCACAAATATTTAAACTTAAAATTTAAATTATATATATATATATATAATATATATAATATTATATATATATATATATATATATATAATATTATATAATATATATATTATATATATATATATATATATATATACTATATATATACATATATATATATATATATATATATATATATCATTCATATGCTGTATGGAAGTCATACTAGAAAATTGCGTTTTTTGAGTTATTACTATGTTAGAGATTGGTTATAATCTTTTTTAACTGATTTTTAACTGATTTTAACTATAAGAATCTCACACCCCAACTTAGTTTCATTACAGCTACCATATATTTACATTATAACTTGAAACTTGAAATGCCTTTCCTGAAAAAACGCAATTTATGGATTAAGTCAATCATGCATTAAATGGGCGATATATACTGATAAGAGTAAAGTAACTTACCAGGGGCCCTTTTTTACCCTTCTTCCAATTGTTTTCTTCCTGTATAATATTTGGGTATTTCTCAAGTATTTTTTGTTGAAACACAAGGTAAAAGGTACATCGTAGTTTTTTCTCCATCCTTTCCAACATTTTGTGCAAACTATATTAATAAATGTAATAAATACATGATCAAAATCCTATGAAAAGATATTGCAATATCACAAATTGTAAACAAATTTCAATAAATTTTATAAGCATGACTGTATTGCAAGTGTACATGCTCAATTTTCAAACTATGTTTACTAAATGGCAAATGAAAATAATAAATTGTATCCGAAAAAATCATTTAAAAAATAAAGTAATTCATATTTCTTGATCAATAATTGAAAAGGACTAAGAGGGAAAAAGAAAAAAAATTGAGGTTTTATATCATATTATAAGGTTTTAAAAATTCTGATTAAATATGAGAAATCTGCTACCTATTATGATATTTTCTATGGCACACCTAATGCCATATTAAGATCAAAAAATAGATAGTTAAAACTTACATAACTTACAATTTAAATTTTTATTATGTAAATAATTAACCTAACTCCATAATTAAACATGCAACATGAAATTTAATAAACTAAATTAAATACAAATATATCATCTAAGTTGAACATGCCAAACTAAATTACCATGGCAATACCCAAAAGAATTGTCAAAAAATACCAACCACAAAGTAACAAACCTAGTATTGGTTGTCATAAAATACACTTTATATCCAAACATGACATTTAATTAAAAGCAGAGTCAATCACATCATACATTGTTCATCTATATATTAATCCATCTTACGAGTCAATAATTAATTAACAATCTGATCCTTTAGAAAATCATTACAAAAATTAGCCTCTCTGTAGTTCAAAAAATACTATCTAGCCTCTCTGTAGTTAAAAAATTACTATCTCACACCTGGATGGCATTCTTTCTTCAATGTCTTTTTATTATGACCTCTGACCTACTTATTGTGATCTCACAAAATGAACTACTCATTTACACTAAGTCAATTGATTAAAATATTTTGGAAACCTGAATCATATCTAAAGAAAATATTCCCAGTTCTTTTACCTTATCCTTGTAACTTTTTTTTCATTTTAAAATCCAAAGGTCACAATAGTTGTTCTATGATTTACTTCCTTTGGAATATCAACGTCTTTCATTAGATAAGGAAATAAAAACCTGTGTGCAGTGTTCAATTAATGGTCTAACATAAACGTTAGAAAGTTTACTGATCACCTCCTTACTTTTATAATTAACATTATGGCATATTGTTCCTAAAATTTTGTTAGCTCTATTCCTAGCTTCTAAACATTGTTCTGTGGCATATTCAAATTACTGGCAATGATACTCAAATAAGCTTCTTTATCCATGAGAACAAGCCACTCCCTATTCGTTTCATAATTAAAATAACTTAAGAGAAGCTTACACATTTTATTGTTAAAAATCATTTGCCAATTTTCAGCAGAACCATATACTCTGTAATATGTTCTAAAAATTCAAAAAGAATTGTCTGCCATAATAAACCTTTCTTGAAATAATGTTGAGAGTCTCGCAAAATCTCAATATCGACAAAATGCTTTTCTATTACACTTTCTCAATATATTTTATAAACCTTTTACTGCTTATGAAGTAAAACTAACTGACTTGTAATTTCCAAGATCATCCCTCCTTTCTCTTTTATAAATTGGCAAAAACATATACAATTTTCCAGTCCTCCGGCATTTCAAAGTAATTTAAGAGAAATGCTAAATATTAAATGTAAACCATATGCAACACTATTAATACCTTCCTTTAGGATTAAGCTATGTATGGCATCAGGGCCTGCAGACTTATTGTAATTTATGTATTCAAGTAAATCTTTAATCTCATCAGCATCATATTAGAAAATGACAAACTATTTCTCCTCTGCTCGCTAACGTAGCTATAATCACAGTTTTCACCTGTAAACACTGATGTAAGGAATGTTAGAAATATTGATGAAGTCTTCATCAGTGCTAACCACTTTATCATTTATCTTAATAGGATCAATCTTTATTATTATTAAATTTATAAAATCTTAACAATTTCTTTTGATCTTATTTATTTCTTGACAGGTCAATTTCCGATTGTCCCTTAGATCATCTTATTACCTGATTCAGCTCATTCCTCATTCTCTTATAAATTTCCAAATCTATTATACTGCTATCTCTTATCCCTAATTTTATCTCTTATATCTCTACTCAACCAATTGGGTTTTCTGCTCTTTGTCCTTTTTGCTCTGACTAAAAAATATTAATTCAATTTTATTAAAGATTAACTTGAATGTTATCCATATTGGAAAATAGGTTTGGCTCTCAAATCCTTTATACCAACCAGTCAATGGTTCCCAAGCATGTTTCTGAATTTGTGAAAGTTTGCATTTTTAAAGAAAAACCTTCACTTTGTTTTCTACTGATTGATGTATAACTATTATATTTAAATTAATCCTTATGATATTATGATCACTGTTATCAAAGTTTTCCTCAACTGAAATAATATTAACCAAAATCTTCGTTAACAAATTTTAAACAAATTTTATGATTGTCAAAGCTTTTACTCAGTATTAAGACATTAAGAATATAGAGACAGTAAGAAGCCACATGGGCCTGTCGAGACTGTCCCAGTCAACCCACTAACCAAAAAACACAAACAGGGCAGCTATTCACATATTCACCTCTTACAGTCCCACAGTTATCACACAGAGCATACATACTTTAAATTATTATTAGCTTACTAACCTGTAACTATTTTTTTTTACCAACTACAGTTTAAATATCACTAAAGCCTAAAAAGAAATAAACTAATCCCTTTAAAACAGGTTAAAAATTTAAACAAGCCTAAATTTAGCTTAGCCTAGGCCAGGGATATTATAAAAATTATAAGGTAGGCTTAACTGTAGTTTATGACTGGGAAACAATTTAACTTATCGCTAAATTAAAGTAACAATTATTAAAGACTGTATTTAAATACAGAAAATCTATTTAAGAATCCAAATAAACCTCCACACAGAAAACAGTAAATCTCTTACCAATGTTAGCCTAGGGTTAGGCTATCAAATTTAAATTATCACAAATAATATAACAAGTCTATTTTACCGGTTATCTACAACAGTAGTGTAGTTAGATACACAACACTAATTTGTTTACTAAATTCACTTTCAAATACACAAATTATAGTAGTAAAATGGGAGAGCAAAAATAAACACCCCCTCACTCAATGGCCACTAAACTACAACACGAACATGATAGTCCGAAAATTATAACATTAGATTGAAGTACTATAATTTTAATTACATTTATACCATGGTATACAATATGCCTCCTTACTGTTTCTACCAAAGTTTTTCAATTTCTTCCTTTATTAGGATGTTGAAAATGTAGGCTAGCCTAGCTAGGTCACGTTTTAAATCGATATCACACAATCAAAATCGATATCACACAATGAAAGTAAACTAAATTAAATTTTAAAAAATAATCACAAATAAAAAAAAAAACTTCTATTTATATAGTTACATATAGAACCCCAATTGGTAAACTAAAGGCACTTGTAAATACACAAATTATTCAAGTAAATGCGAGAACATTAAAACCGCACAAATACCTCATTCCAAGCTACAAGAACAATTTTATAATATTGGGACAGCTTTAAGCCTGACTCTGTTAATTTGAACTACTATTGATGAGTTGACTTCAAATGTCCTGATATTGATTGAAGGGATGGTGCTTTTGTAACTGATGAAATGGATGTAAGGGGAGTGTGGAGGGAACACTTAGAAAATCGGCATAACATTGGCAGTAATGAAGAGGTGATAATGAATATGTATGGGTTTGATGGTGCAAGAAAAAACGGGTATTTTGGGGATGAGGTCGATGGTTGGTTTTTACTGAGTTGGGAAGATTTTTGAGAAGAGGCTGTCATTCTGTTTGTTGACAGCCATTGCTACAATTGGTTTATATATTGCTGTAGTTCTTTTGTCTTGCTGTATTTATAAAGGGACTTTGAGCTGTAATTGTTAGGTCATTAGCATTACAGCATAACTATTGATTTTTATAGAGGGGGATGTGGGTTGTGGTAGATCATGCATAAATAGATTAAAGAGCATTGGTGATAGGATGCCACCCTAGGGTACTCCATTATATAACATGTATGCACGAGAGAGGTGTGGCGGCGCCCTTGTATAACTCTACCTGTGCGATCGGATAGGAAAATTGCTATTATTTTCTTGTCATTGATGTTTATTTCTGTGTTTAAAACTTTGTCTATTAAGATGTGACATGGGATGGGACTGTATCAAATGCTTTGTTTATGTTTATTACCACTTGGAGAGTGCGAGAGGGTTGTAGAATTTGGTTGAAACCTGTGAGGATGTGTTGTGTCAGATCGGTAAGTAGTGAGGTAGTGGAGTGGTTTGGTCTAAATCCATGTTGTGTATCTGAGAGGGGGATAAAGGGGGAGATTCTATTTAGAATTAACCTCTCGAGTACTTTAGATATAGTAGAAAGTAATGAAATAGGTCTATATGAAACATAAATGTTGGGTGGTTCATTAGGTTTTAGTATGGGGATTATGTGTGCGTGTTTCCAGAATGGTGGGATATATATATATATATATATATATATATATATTTATATAATAGGTATATATTATATATAATATTTAATCATATGTAATATATATATATATATATATATATAATATATATTTATTTAATATATAGATAGTATCTATTATATTTATTATATTATATATATATATATATATATATTAGTGCTGTTACCTAAAAAAGGCCCACTTTTTTAAGTTTGGCAATAACTACTACAACTATTTAACAATATATGAGTTTTAAAATAAGTTCTTAGATTGCCATGTCCTATGTATGTTACCACATAAAATTTTTTTTTTTTTTTCTATAAAAATGTTAAAAATTATTTTAGACTCGAAGTGAAAAAAAAAAAAAAAGCCCACTTTTTGCAAAAAGGGCCCATGTGTATGACAAAAAGGGCCCCCCCCTTTTAACTCTTGCTAGAGTTAATTTTTTTTGGTATTTTTTAGGTCATTATCTTGTTATTTAAGGTTTTTGTGACTAAATAGGCAAGATTTTTTTTTTTTTTTTTTTTTGAATTAAAATTAAAAAATATAAATAAAAAAGGTAAATTTTCTCAATTTTTTTCAAAAATCATCCCATTTGGGTCAACCCTCATAACTCTTGGTTGAGTTAATTTTTTTTGTGTTTTTAAGTTATTATTTTGTTATTTAAGGTTTTTTGTGACTAAATATGATTTATTTATTTTTTTTTTTTTTTTTTTTTTTTTTTTTAAATAAAAAAAAATAATAAAATAAAAAAAGGTAATTTTCCTTAAATTAAACAAAAAATCCAAGTGGGCCAACTCTTATAACTCTCTCTATATATATATATATATATATATATATAATATATATATATAAAAAAAGATAAAATAAATTTGGCCCTTTTTACATAACATTTATGAAAAGTGGGCCCTTTTTACATAACAAAACTATTTTTTAGCCAAAATACTAAAGTAAACAAAAAATAAACAATATAACATGTTGTTATTTATTATAACATATACAGGCCAATTTTCATTCCAAAAAAAAGTGGGCCCTTTTTTGTCATACAAATGGGCCCTTTTTGATAGTCTTTTTCGATAGTACCTGTGTGTTGATTGGCTGCACCAAATTTCTTGAAATTTGGTGTGGGATTACCTTATGCATGGGACTAACATAATTTAATTCAATATTAATATAATTTCTAGAGTTCTTAATGCAGTATTGACTGGAAAAGTACCAAAATGGTTTTTCACGATCGTCAAAAAGTAGGCGAAATTTTTGAAAAATTTCAAAAAATTCTCAAAATTCAAAAAATCGAATTTGAACCATTATAACACCTTTAAACATGCATACTCAATGGGGTTAATAGGTCCACCAATTTTTTTCGCTCTACACATCATATATACGGAGATACAGGGTGGGCCTTTTTTGCATAACAAATTTGATGGGCCTTTTTTAGGTAACAGCACTATATATATATATAATATATATATATATATCTATATATGTATATATAAATTTATTATTTCAATTAAAAATATTGTACTTAACAAAATATATATATATATATATATATATATATTTATATATATATATATATATATTAATAATATATATATGTATATTTTATATATATACCTTTCTTTCACGTGACCTCACATGACGCTTTCTCCCCTCAACATCAACCAAAATCCTTCCTCAACGCAATGAAACTAAATACCCCCAAACCTTTCCCACAATAATATTCAGCGATAGGATAAGCACACTCATTCACCACTACTTATAAACAACTCCTAGAACAAATCTAAAACTAATGCTTCACCAGCATGGTTTCCAGCACTCTCAAAATCGAACACAAATAAATTACAAATCTCTCAAAATACAGACCTCAGAATTATCACAGGTTGCACAAAACCACCCCAATCCAACATTAACACGACGAAACTTCCATCCTTCCCATCTCCACCACCTGGAGATGGTGGGGCCTCAATTCTATCAGAAAACCCGTATCCAACGCCACCTTGTCAGCCAAATTCTGCTCTCTCTCCAACCCCTTCTGATAAAGACTAAAATCCCTCTAATTCACCAGCCAATTCTATTATAACACTTACAACATAATTCCTCCTCCCCCTCGCAATAGGTCATGGATTACACATATCCATACTCATCTAACCAACACATACCTACAAACCACCCAAATAATAATTTATTAAACACCCCCTCCCCAAAACTTTCCCCTAGAGAAGAAACGCTGTCGCAGAAGAGGCACAATCGACCTCGCCCGGGCAGTCGGGTCACCACCCAAACTCATGCAATATAAATAATAGATTCAAATTAGACATGTCACTCCCCCAACTGCACCAGATTCGGTCACAATTTCCAGACACAATAGAGCACCAACTTCTGGGGTGCTCTGCTTCTCCGACGCCCCCCGCGCCGACTTCTCTGTATCTTCTCTTCTCCAGACTGTGGAATCGCCCAGTGGCGGCAGCCCGCTCCCTGGAAGCAGTGTGGCCCTCCAAATAAGGGGTGGGTGAGGGGCAAGAAGTGGTATAATATATATATATATATATTATTATATATATATATATATATATATATATATATATATATATATATTATATTATAATATATTTATATATATATATATTATTATATATATTAATATATCATATTATATATATATATATATGTATAATCATATATAAGGGAAGAGAGATAGGGGAACTATAGAATTAATAGGGGAATAAGTTTATTGAATATTGTAGGGAAGGATATATGCTGGTGTTTTGTCGAAAGAGTGCGTTGCGTGATTGAAGGACTTTATTGGTGAAGAAAAGGTGCGTTTAGGAGTGGTAAAGAGGATGTGTGATCAAATCTTTACATTATGATAAAATGATAGAAAAAATGAGGGAGAAGAAGAATAATTGTTTTTAGGTTTTATGGAATTTGCAACAGGCGTATGATAGGGTTAATAGGGAAGCTCTATGGCAGGTGTTAGTGATATTAATGGTGTTGGTGGGTAGGCTTCTGAATGGATCAAAAGTATGTATGACGATAGTGAGGCGTGTGTCAAGAATAAAATGGTGGTCAAAAGTGATTGGTTTAGTAATTAATGCGGAGTGAGGCAGGGTTGTGTTTATGTCTTCCTTGTCTCAATTTGTATATGGATGGGGTTATGAAAGGAATAGAGATGGGGGTGGCAGGCAATGGTGTTAGAATGATGGAAATGGAGATGATGGGGAGGGTGCCCTACCTAATTATATGCGGATGATTGGTTTTGTGTGGCAATCTGAAGAGTTTGAGAGGATTGGGTAAAGAAGATTTGGCAGGGTGTGTAAAAGGAGGGGTTTGAAAAGTAAAACGTAGATAAGAGTTAAAGGTTATGGTTGTGAGTGAGGACAGTCCTCAGTGTGAAGCTATGTTAGATGGTGACAGCTGGAACAAGTGTCTGAGTTTAAATATTTAAGGGTATGTGTTGGAATTGAGAAGGGAAACGGATGCAATGAAGAGTGTAGTAGGAAAGTTGTGAAATGGTAGGAAGGATGCTGAGCAATTAAATGTTGGTGGATGTAAAGGGACTAAAGTCTTGAGTGCGCTAGGGTCTTACATGAGGTAGTGTTTGTTACCTGTCTATATTGTAATAGTAGTGAGACTTGTCTGGAATAAAAGTAAATAGATCTAAAGTTCATGTGGTTCAGATGGACAACTTTAGGGGCATGCTAGGTTGAGAAGAAATTGATACAATGAGGAATGAAAGTATTAGAGAGTTGTAATGGGTGGAAGAAAGGGGTAAAATGAGAGAATAATGAAAGTATGTTGAGATGGTTTGGTCATGTGGAAAGGATGAATGAACAGTCGGTTGTTAAGGGATTGTAAAAAAAAAAATAAGGTGGCTGAGTGTGTTGGGACCGACAGGCTAGGAGACTGAACAGAACAAGTGATTGAGTTCAGTGAACGAATGTCTGAAAGGAGAGAAAATGTGAGTTTTGGCAGAGGCGAGAATAAAGGGTGCATAATAGGAGTGATAGGCGGGGTTTTGGTATGGGGGCATGGTTGTTGCCCACCTGGGGGATCGAAACTCCCCTTACATTGACGATCCACCATTGTTGAGGGTCCGTCGCGGTCCGTGAAGCTCCTAGGATGGATTTTCTGTCTGTGACGAGTCTCACTAATTAATGGTAAGGCTGGGCTCGGTAAGGCTGGGCTTTCCTTTTCGACTTTTGTCATATTCCTTCTACTGCTTTTCCTTTTCGATGCATGACACGCACTTACCCCCCA
>JABUQX010054169.1:15000-45000 GCA_015478945.1 Trachelipus rathkii | reverse complement strand
ATATATAGTATATATAATATATATATATATATATATACAGTATATATATATATATATATATATATATATATATATATATATATACATATATACCGTATATATACCGTATATATAATATATATAATATATATATATATATATATATATATATTATATAATATATATTATATATATATATTATATATATATATATATATATTAATAATATTTATATATAATATATAATATATATATACATGTTGTTACCTGTGTTATTGTAATAGTAGTGAGACTATGGTCCTGGAATAAGAAGTAAAGATCTATAGGATTTCAATGTGTTCAAATGGACCATTTTTAGGGGAGTGCTAGGTGTGGAGAGAATTGATAAAAGGAGGAATGGAACGTATTAGAGAGGTTGTGTGGTGTGAAGAAAAGGTATAAACGAGAGAATAAATGAAAGTATGTTGGAGAATGTTTGGTCATGTGGAAGGATTGATGATGATAGTCGGTTTGGTTAAGCGGCATGTTAGTTGGCGAGTGGTGTTAGGCAACCGACAGCATGGGAGACAAGAAAAAGTGGATTGAGTCAGTAAACAAATGTTTTGAAGGAGAGAAATATGTGAGTTTGGAAGACGCGAGAATAAAGGTGCATAATAGGAGAGAATGGCGGGGTTTTGCGAGGGGTATGGTTTTGTGGCCCACCTGGGCAAGGGATGAACCCTTAACACTGACGATTTAACCATAGTGAGGGTCCCGTCCGCAGTTCCATGAAGCTCTAGAGGTGGATTTTTTGACTGTGACAAGTTCTTACTAATTAATGGGTACAGAGGGGGCGGTAAAGGCCTGGGCTTTCTTATTCGACTTTTGTCATACTTCTAATCTGCTTTTCTTTTCCAATGCTTGTCACGCACCTTACTCTTAACTCCGTTTGGGAATAAGGAAGAAGAAAGAAGAAGAAGAAGAAGAAGAAGAAGAAGAAGAAGAAGAAGAAGAAAGAAGAAGAGAAGAAGAAGAAGAAGAAAAGAAGAAAGAAGAAGAAGAAGATAAGAAGAAGAAGAAGAAGAAAAGAAGAGAAGAAGAAGAAGAGAAGAAGAAAAAGAAGAAGAAGAGAAGAAAAGAAGAAGGAAGAAGAAGAAGAATATATATATATATATATATATATATATAATGGCTATATATAATATATTATATATATATATATATATATTATATATATAATATATTTATATTATATATATATATATATATAATATATTTATATATATATATATATATATATATATATATATATATAATATTATATATATTATATATACTATATTTCATATATATATATATATATTATATATTATATAGTATATATATATATATATATATATATACGCTATATATTCTTCTATCTTTTTTTCTTCATCCTTCCCATGAAACCTCAGATGACAAAACTTCTTCCTAGGGCTTCACAACACCATGACAGACCCTCACCGAGATATCTCATCAATATAAAAGGGTTTATCCCCTGGGACAGTCCTGATCACAACCATGCCCCCCATCCCCCCCTCCCCCTCTCAAAAACCCACCATTCACTCCTATTATGCACCATTCTTCTCACTTCTGATAAATTCACATTCCTTTCCTTCAGACATTCCTTTATGGATTCAATCCACTTTTCTTAGGTCGTCTCCCAAGCCTAACTAAATGACTATCTTCCATCCTTTCCCCATGACCAAATCATCTTAAAATCCTAGATCATTTATTCTCTCATTCATGCTTTTATTCACACCACACAGCTCCCTAACACAATCATTCCTCATTTTATCAATTCTTCTCACAAGTAACAAGCCCCAAAGATTATCCATCTCAACAGACTGCACCTTAGATCTATACCTCTTACTACACACCATAGTTTCACAACCATACATTAAAATCAATAACAACATACCCTTATTGCAGAAACTTAGTACACTCAAGACTTAGTCTCTTAGCAATCAAGAAAAATATTTAATTGCACTAGCCACTTTCCTAAACTCTGTCATCCGTTTCCTTTTCATCTAACATACAGCCTAGTTATTTTAACTCGGATACTTCGAGTTCGAGTTACTCACCATCCAACATGATTTCACACTACAGACTCTCCTAATCAACAACACTCACCATACTATTACCAACATTTACTTTCAAAACCCAGCTTTTATACACCTCTACCAATCCTCTTCACCTTTCTTCAAATTTGCCTCATAAAACCAAATCATCTGCATACAATATGGAGAGCACCCTCCACTCTCTTCCATTTTCCATCAGTCTAATAAGGATTCAAACATTGGTCCAACACCTTCCCCTGCCGCCCTTACCTTTAATTCTTTCATCACTCCATCAATATACAAATTAAATAGCCATGGAGACATAACACATACCTTCCTCATTTAAACCATTCTCTCTCCCCTCCCTTTATTCTACACGCTTCAATATCAACATAAATACTTTATATTCCATTCAGAAGCTTACCACCAACACCATATATCACTAAGAATAGCCACAGAGCTTCCCTATTAATCATGTCATACGCATGTTGCAAGTCCATAAAACCTAAATAAAGTTTTTTTTTCTCCCTTGAACGATTAACAAATGCTTCCTCAATTTGCGTCCAGATTTGAGGTTTCATTTTGCTAGTTGTTCTCATTCAAATAACTTATATTTATTTGCAACTAACTACATTTAACTAATACATATATATATATATATATATATACATATCATTTATATGTATATAATATATATATATATATATATCTATATATATATATATATATATATATATATATATATATATATATATAGTTATATATATATGATGTATATGTATAGATATAAAATAAATATATATATATTATATATATATATATATATTATAAATATATATAAATATATATATATATATATATTATATATATGATAATATATATATTATATATTATATATATAAATTATAATTATTATAATAAACAAAATATATATATTATTTATGTACTATATAATATATATATATATATATATATATATATATTATATATATATATATATTATTTATATTAATTATAATATCTCATACCGTAAAACGGGGAAAATGGTAAATTTTAATATATAATATTGTAATAATTTAATATATTTTTAATAGTGGAACGATTAGCAGTTACCATTTGGTTTTTAGTTAGTTTTAATAATTATATTAAATTATTTATGTAATTTTATTTTAATTAAATAAATGACAATTATAACAAAAAAATTTCCCTCCTTTTCAAAAATTTAATTTTTAAATTTTCAAAAAAAATTGTAAGACTTCCAGAGTCTTGAAGAGTGAAGCTTTCAAAAATTCCAATTAACACCATAAAGAACAGTGTAAAGGTAAGAGTTTTTATCTAAATAATTGTACATTTTTGTTAGTTTGTAAAATATTTTAGGTTTTCACTTTTGGGGTAAAATGAGTCACTATATCTTTAACTATAAATAACCTTTTTTTTTATTGTTTTTAATAATATTTTCCCTTTATTGTTTATCTATTACCTATATTTAATGTCTTTGATATAATTTGATAATCAATTGACAACATAGCCTATTTCCTCTCTGCAGATGCCCAGAAAGTACCAGTACCAAAAGAAGGTAGGTGTCAGGTGACTTATGTACACCCAAGAAGACATCTTGCAGGCTATTATTGATGTTGAAGAGGGTGCAGGTATCCGCGATACCACCAGAAGATACAATCTGCCATATGAAACCCTTTCAAGAAGGATAAGGGTAAAGTTCTAAAACCCGGAAAGAAGTTTTTTGAGGTTTAACAAGTCTTTCTGAAGTTGTGCGAGGAGAGTGTCCCTCACGGAACAGCTTAATATCTTAGCAGGAAAAAAATAATTTTTTTGTAAATAATTTGTTTAATTAGTATAAAATAATAAACTTCTTTTTTTTTTTAATAATATAATTAATATTAAAAGTAATATATAAACATTTAGTAAAAATAAAATTTTAGTGATCGCTACTATATCTACGTTTAAAAATGATAATAAAAATAAGTTAGACATGTTTTTCCCTACCCAAATTAATTTTACAACACCTTTAATACTGTTTTAATTTATTAATTAATAAAAATCTAATGTACCAACATTAGGAAACTATTCAATGACCTATTATCCCCCAGCAGAGTGACTCACTTTCCCCCCATTTAAATTTTTGGCCACTTGCATTTTTTTCAAAAATTTACTAAATATATTTAAGTTAAAATTTTAATATTTTCGTCATGGTATAACATTAAGGAAGGTTTTAAATTTGCAAGAAAAAACATTTACATAATGGATGTAACTTGAAATTCGATTTTTCTGAACATTCACAAAAAAAAAAAAAAAGCCTAATTTTTACCCATTTTCCTCGTGTGGGCCAGGGTAATTATTATATATATATATATATATATATATAATATATTATATAATATATTATATATATATAATATATATATATAATATATATATATATAATATTATATATATAATAATATATTATATAATAATTATATATTATATATATATATATATATAATATTAATTATATTTATATATATATATATATATATTAATATATATAATATATATATATATATTATTATCAACTTTTTGGAGCTTTTTTGCTTTTAGTGCCCTATTGTCATTTTTGTTTCATCAAAAATGGTTGCTATCTATATTTTCAATGTTCCTCAAAGATTTCTCCTTCAAACATTTTCACTCTTCAAACAGTCTTTTTAACTTCATTGAGAGAATTGTGTCCGACCTTAACAGATATTACCCCATCTATGTTACAATTTTTAATAACAGATTTTTTTACTGACAATGAACTTTTTAAATCCCTCTTTCTTTTTAATTGTACTTTTTTTATGGATGTATTAGAGATATGAACTTCATTTTCTGTTAACTTTTTTCTGAATTGAGAGAGGATATTCTGGAGATGATTCATAGATTTCTGATGTCGAGAAAATGCCCATGCCAGTGGACTTCCACAGAATTTTAATAGCTTTACAACAAAAATTATTCGAAATCAGTAAAGAAAAGTTTTTGCTATCATTAAGTTTAATCCTCCTCGCTTTCTTGCTTTGGTCGTTTTTTCAGAGGTGGTGGATAATATTCACTTTCAAACGTAGTATTACTAGAATTGTTAAAACTAATCTCGAGTCATTAAAATTTGTTACTGGTGAAAATTTATTATCGTCCAAAGGAGAAGACTTTAAAGTAGATAATTCTTCCTTTTTAATAGGAGATAGTTCCTTTGAAGGTGTTAAAATTAAATCATCAGGAGCAGCTAATCCCTTTATGCGTAAACATTCAGCAGCTTCTATAAGATCAGGGAGATCTTTCTGCCCAATTTCAACTTCTCCTAGATACATGTAATCAAGCAACGCTTCTAAATTATTATAACGTATATCCTTGAGAATAATAACAGGAGATTTACATTTTGTTTCTTGGAATATTTCGCAAAAATAGTCACTAGATGAGCATAAGACTAATTTGTGGACAGGATACAGTTTCCCTTCACATCCTAAAGTAGCATCTGTACAAAATTCCTGTAATATATATATATATATATATATATATATATATATATATATATAATATATATATGATATATATATAATAAAATCTATAAATATATATAATATATTATATATATATATATTATATATATATATATATATATATATTATATATATATATATATATATATATATATATATATATATATATAATACACTCCATAAGACATTATGGAATTAAAATATGTTGAAAAGAATATTATTATTAAAGATTTTTAATTAATTGAGTATAAATTTATTTTGATATAGTAAAAAATTAAAAATGAAGTGTTTTGATACACAAAGGAAAAAAATAGCAATATTAATAATGCAATATTACCTTGGCACGCAGAGCAGCTAAAACATTGAAGAAAGTAGTCTTGTGATTATTCCACTTCAATGATATAATCCCTTCAGTGGCTTCTTCAGCCATTTTCTAGAATAGGAATAATAATAATAATAACAATAATAATAATAATAATAATAATAATAATAATAATAATAATAATAATAATAATAACTATGAATTTATGAAAATTTTTAATATCATGTAAAAGATGTAGGCTATTCTATTTAATTTCATTTTCATAAGATATATTAAAAAAATTCCCTTAATTTTTAACTTTAATATTTATCATCTATAATAGCGAATATAACTTGAGAAAATGGGTGACCCTGGAGACAAATGCAAAATGTGAGAATAACACAAGCTAAAATTCAAAGATCTATAAAATTATTTAGCAATGTGAAACTCACCTTTATTCTATATCAACTCTCTTCTCTTTATTTTTCCAGTAAGTATTTGATTTAGTTATAATATACACAAAGTTACAAAAGTGATATCTACGAAAGTTAAAAAAATAGTTTTCAAAATAAAGTTTCATTTAAGCTTCAATTTTGGGCTTGAACCATAATTCTTTTGTTGAATTTGGTCTGTTAAAGTCTAATATGAAACGTAATATAGGGTAGGTTCTAGTGAAAATATTTCTAAAAGGTTTTACTTCCTTTCAATACAAAGGTAATTTCATTCAAACATTATTGAAGCCTAGTCATATTGTAAGCTAATCTTCATCAACTATATTTAACCCATAAAATTTAGTAAATTCCTTACCTACAAACTTTGCGCTATGTAAGGATTACATGAGGGTTTATTTTTTCTGCGACTTTTATTATTTGGCTGACTCTCTTCTCTCCAGCTATAACCCCTTCCACATTTTCATAATTTATGAAATCATTATGCACATTTGCTTGCTACCACTTTATTCACTTATAATTACAAATATGAAATACATTTTATGATTGAAAATTATTTTACTCTAGCTCTGGTTTCATCTTTGATTTTTTTTCTTTCAGCTCTGGCTCCACTTAAAAAATTTTTTTGCCCTGGCTCTGGTTTTATCAAAAACAATGCAATCCATGACTTTAGTTTCCAAGCCCTGATTAAAACCATGCAAAAAATTTTAAACATTTCATTTTTAGATGATTGTGAACCTAAAATTTACAAAATTTTTCCCTCCTCAAAATTCAAAGTTTTGGAAAGAATAATGAAAACTCAAATAAGGAACATTTATCCTTTCATATAAAATTGAAGGATTTTCAAAAAGTTTTCAAAAAATGTAGAACTGGTTTGAAAAACATTTTGGAATGCATGTTAGTCAGGAGGATATGTTATTTATTGTGGTGACAAAGGGGACCCAGTTGATATTATATATTTGATTTCAGTAACAATTGAAAAAGTATAGCATGTTAAGCAGATGTACACATTATCAAAATATGGTATGTGATATGGTAGTCATAGAAAATGATACATAGCACTGAAGTGTCTTAAATGTCATACAAGTCGGTAAAAGGAGGAAGTCCTAAGGTTTTTGTTTGGGAACATTGTTTGTGATTTAAAAAAATTATATATATATATATATATATATATATATATATATATATATATATATATATATATATATATATATATATATATATATATATATATATATATATATATATAAAATATTTATATATATATATATATATAGTTATATATATATATATTATATATATATATATTGATTTATAATATGTGTATATATATTTGTGATTTAAAAAATATATATATATATATATATATATATATATATATATAAAAGGGAATAAAATGTTTGCCTACCATACTAAATTATTAATTTGAATTGAAAATATTAAGGGATATACAAACGTTTAATATTTTATGATATTTTGTACATTAGGCAGATTAATAACAAATTTCAATAATAAAAAGTTAAGTATATATATTAATATATATATACCTATATACTGTAATAGATATATATATATATATAATATATTATTATATTATATATAATTATAATATATATATATATATATATTATATATATATATATAATAATATATATTTATATATATATATACCTATATACTGTAATAGTTATGTAAGTATGTCAAATAAAAATTAAGCTCAAATTTAAGTATTTTATCTTAGGAAGGACATTGATATGTTGGAGGCCTTGTCTGATGCAACAATAGTCTCACAGTAACCACTTTTTTGGAAACATGGTATAGGACAATTTTTTTCAACTCAATCTGTGATAGTAAATGTTGAATGGAAAACTTCTATTGCTTTCAAAGTTGGCTAAAGAAATTAAATTTAAAGAAAATTACTGAAAAAATGTTAGAGAACCCCAGAACTAAAGATCAAGAAAGAAAAAAAGAAAAAATGATTCTACTATAACTAATGAGAGAAAAATTCTCCTGATATCAAGCAGTGAAGATGAACAGTAGACTAAAGATAAAAAACCAATAAAGGTTGATATATATATTCTATTGAAGAGTTCTAACCAACAGTTGCTAATCTTCTCAAATGTCAAATGAGGGATAATAAATAAGAAAAAATATCATAAATTAAGTCTATATCAGAATGGGGATTGGCTTGAGTCTGTGGACCAAGGAAAAGATTGAGGGGTGATTATAAGCAGTAATTTGAAAGTAGCTAATCAGTGTTTGGAAACAAGGAATAAAGCTAACAAGATGCTAGGTATAATAAATTGTAATGCCATTTACAAGAGAAAGGAAGTTATAAGTAAGCTGTATAATAGCTATGTTAGGCCAGTATTGTGCACAATTTTAGGCCCCCTTATTTAAGAAAAGAAATAGATATGCTGGAGAAAGTACAGCATATAGAAAACATGATAATTTCTGGGTTTGAGGGTTAGGGCTATGAGAGGCTGAATGAGTTATCAATGTTTTCTGTAGAAAGGCAATTTCTTAGAGGGGACATGATACAAGTCTATAAAGTATTCACATCTATTGATAAGACCATGGATGGGAGACCAGGGTACACAATAAAAAAATTAAGAAGGCATGTAATCTTGATGTAAGAAAACATTCATTCAGTAATAGGGTTGTCAATTTTTGGAATGGTTTGCCACAGGAGGTTGTTGAGTGTGACTCACTTGCAACATTTAAGAAAGAATTGTATAGGTATATAGATGGTTTGGGCATCACATATATTTTGGACTAAGCCAAATTGGCAGGGTTTTTAGTAATTTTTTTTGTTGGTTATTAAGGTAAAACTGCATGGTGTAATTGTGCAAACTTATTAAAGCTTGAAGTGTGGTTAACATGTACCTTATCTATAGTTTTTGCTTTTGGTAGTAGTCTAGTTGGTTTATACTATGTAAGATATTGAAGAAGCCCTAAGTTGCTGTGTGGGATTTGCATGAGCATGTTGCTACTCTAGTTGACTGAGACAGTCTTGATAGGCTCATGTGGCTTCTTACTGTCTCTATACTTTTAATGTTTTAATAATTATAATTGTAAGGATACTGATATATAAATATCCAAGATAGGTTAGACAGCTAGATAGTTACTAATGTGAAATAAAATTGGGAAATGTGATTCATTCACTGACTTAATTCAATACAATGTTACAAATTATTATTATTATTATTTTTTTTTTTTTAGTAGTCACCACCACTCACGGGCAGAGCCCTATTCAAGGAGGAGGTGTTTCATGGCTCAGAAGCTCACCAACTAACACAAATTAAGTAGATGAGCACAGACGCAGGCTTTGAAGTGAAGGAGATTAAATTAAGCAGGAAACACAGGAGATGGAAGAGAATTCCACAGAAGAGAGGTGGCAGGAAAGAAGGAAGCACAACAGCAAACTAACCTGGAGTTACCAATATCCACACAAAACTCATGTGCAGACACAGCACCCCTTGTGCTACGAGGGCCTCGTAAAGGTGGTGGTACACGAGTGACAAGTTCCCTTGAGCACCTACCACTGCAGTACCTTTAGAAAAGAGATAAAGCACCAACGTCACACCGCAAAGATAGAGGGTCAAGTGAATTGGAAAGTACAGAATAGTTTATAAGTCTTTTGGCCTTTTACTTGACCCTGTCCAAAGCCGGGTTAAACCAGAGCCCCCCCCCAGATATTAGAGCAGTACTCCATACAAGGCGGATGAGGCCCTTGTATATGGAGTTAACTGAGCCAGAAGAAAAAAAGTCTCGCAGTCTAAAAACAGAAACTCCCAGTTTCTTTGAGGCCGCCCCAGCAACCGTTGTGATGTGAGGTTTCCAGACATTTTTTTTTATGTTAAGGCCAAGGATGTTTATATTGTCAACAGGAGAGACAAGAGAACCGTCGAAAGAGATAGGAAAGTTAGGTGTCTTTGAGAGGGAGATTTGTAGAAGTTGGATTTTTAAAGAATTAAATTTCACAAGCTTGAGACGACCCAACCCTGAAATTTCTATCCAGATTCAGCGAGAATAAATCGGAAAGATTAAGCGAAAGGCAATTTCTTGAAGTAAAAGAGGGAGCAAAGAATTGAAATGAGTTGAAAGAATTGAAGGGTCGAGTCATCGGCATATGAGTGGATAAGTTAGATGTGGGAGAAGATCATTGATGAAAAGCAGGAATAAAGTAGGAGAGATAAAAACAAGAACCCTGAGGAACACCCACTATTGACAGAAAAAGAAGTCGCCCCATCAACAAACAGCCGATATTGAGCGATTTGAGAGAAAGCTAGACATAAGTAAGCAAAGAGAAGGAGGAAACCAAAAGGAAGGGAGCTTGGAGAGCAGTGATGCGTGCCATACCGGTCAAATGCTTTGGATATTCAAGCGCCACCACACAAGTCTTCCCATAGTTCCTAAGGGCGGAAAACTATAAATCTGTTAAATAGGAAAGTAGCTTCGGGCGGGGTGACCAGGCCCGCCTCTTTAGGAGGGGTGATTCGGTCCACTCTAAATAAAATAAAAATAATAAAAAAAAATAAAAATTTATCGCTCATTTAATAGCCACGCGGGGTAGTACTACAAGTTTTATTTAGATTCATATTTAAATTTTAGAAAGTTTTTATATTTTTTAAAAAATGTTAGAAATTAGGGTACAAAATGTCCCTTCAATAGAATTTCACTTTTGAAAAATGTGAGTTTTTTTAACTTCGTTATAAAATGAAAAATTGTGGATCGATTTTAATTATTTTTCAGTAGATACACTCGAGTATGTTAGCTTTAACTGGCAAGTAATTTTTGATCCAAGCGTGATTAGTGGCAAAAAAATGGGGCCTAACTTGGTCCGATTCACCCCGCCGTAAAAATTGATGGAGGGTGACTCGGCCACCATTGTATTTTTCGTATTTACGTATTATTATTGACATGTTTATTATGTATAATTAATTTAAATGTAATAAAAAAGTTACTTTATATTAAGTGAAAATTTTTTCTAAAAAAAATGAAATTTTAATAAAAAAAACGAATCAAAAAGGTGTCAAAATTTTTGGGCGGAGAGGGGTTAATCGGAAAAAGTTATTAATATTGTATTTTATTATCATTATTGAAATTTTTATTACTTATTACGAATTTTAATATGATAAATAATTATTATATTAAGTAAAAATTAAAATATAAAATTGAATTTATACGTAAAAGACGAATTTAAACAGATGGTCCGAGTCACCCCTCAATGGTGGTCCGCTTCACCCCTCCACGGTCTAGCTGATCAGCGTTTTTCAAACTTTAATAAAACTTTTATTATTAGAATTACATTATTATTTTTTTGTGTGCTTATGACCGACTATAGGGCCGTGATTTACAAAAAAAAAAAAATCCAAAAAGTGCATTGGGGGAGAGTCGGGAGACCAAGTTATACCTAAAGTGGTCCAAGTCACCCCGCCCGACGCTATATCGCCAGTAGATCTCGAGCGCTGAAAGCCGCACTGGCAATCGGAAAGAAGAGAATGAGATTCCAGATGATCTAAGAAGTGAGAGTTCAGAAGGGTTTCAAAGATCTTACAATGAATACAAGTTAGAGTTATAGGGCGATAGTTAGAAGGATCAGAGCAGCATCCTTTTTTTCGGAATAGGTTGGACATATGCGCGCTTCCAACACTGAGGGAAAGTGCTAGTATTGAGGCATAGAGAATATAGTTGAATGAGGGGTGGGGTCAGCACGGAAGCACACTTCCTCAAAACTCGGAGAGGAATGCCATCCAGGCCACCCGCCTTCCCAACATTCATAGATTTCAGGAGCCCAAGCACCCGATCAAATGAAATTACAGGTAAAAGCATAGGACACCTGAGAGGAGAAGGAGGAGGAAGAGGAATACCAGAATCGTCCAGGGTTGAGTTAGAGGAAAATAAGAGGCCAAAGAGATTGATTGCCTTTTCAGTTGGAGTATTAATCAACAGATCATCCAAGGAAAAATAAGAGGAGAAAAGGAATGAGTTATACAATAGTTGTTAGAGATTTTTTGGCAAGAGAAGCCAGAGAGATTTGTCAGTAGGAGAACCAAGGAGGTCAGCGCACTTTCGTTTAATGAAAGTCCGCTTTGCTCGTCAAAGAGAATCCCTGCAACGATTTCTAGCTGAATGAAAATTGGCAAGAGTGATAGGAGAACAAGAATTTTTCCACACCCGATACACACTGTCTCTAGCCTGAATGGCCAGAGAACAAGCACAATCGAACCATGATTTTGAGAGAAAAACATTTAGTCCAAGAAGGAATGAACAGCTGCTCATCCCAATCAAAACAATTACAGTTTCTCACCTATCGGCAGAAGCTGAGCCTTCTTCAGAGTCAAAGCAGACACTCCAATTATAGTTAGCGTACCATGCAACGCAATACCCCCCAATCGGCCGATCAAAGGCCAGAAAAACCGCAGTAGGGCAGGATGGAGATGTTTGAGAGAAAGTATATTAAAATTAAGAGATAATGAGGTTGTGGTTCAGATTTACGATAGAAGCAAAGGTGGTGTATTTATAGAGAGAAGGACTAGTGGTGAAACATAGGTCAAAGTGTGTTCAAGAATCGGTTGGACGATCCCGAATGTGTGTAGTTCTTTAATTAGTTTACTTCAGATTTTGAGAATACTGGATGATTCGGCTTCCTCCCCACCTAAATCAGTGTGAAAGGACCCCAACAATTCCATGTTGTGTACATTGAAAATCCCCTAAATAAAGGACTTCGGTATTTGGATGAGAAGATATATCAGTCTCGTGAGAAGTAGTAAGGTAAATCAAAAAAAGGCATGAAAAATCTGTTCTGTAGGAGAACAGTAGCAGAAGCATAAGTTTATTGAGTAGAAGAAGAAAGATTTTAAGCCACAGAACAGAGCGTCGACGAGTTAGGAGGATTCGGGATTCTTCGAGGGTGTTATAGGAGTGTTATATTACATAGCACATACTCCACCCTTCAGATGAAAATTATAAAATAAGTTATAGTTGGATAATATTAAGCGAGTTAAGGATGAATTCTTAGCCATCTGGGTCCCAGACAAGAGCATAAAATTAGGGTTAAAGTTAGAGAGCGTGGATATTCCATGGATGCAGAGTTTAGAGTGCAAGCTATTGATGTTGGTAAAAATTCAAAAGAGAGCCACGCCTGTGCAAATCTGCTATCATACACGCACACACAATCACAAAAAAAAAAAAAAAGACAGAAACAAATAGACAAAAACCAAAGGAGAAATGAGGAAAAATTATTTGTTACGCTAAAACCTAAATTTAAAAGCCATAAATTTTTAAAATGGTAAAAACCCTATTTAGCAGCAAATTATCTTAAAATATGAATAAAGAAGAGAGTTGGTATCACACATTTGACTACACTGTTATCTACCAATGAGTCGTACACAAAAAAAAGGGAAAAAAAAGTTATTTTTAACAGAAGATTTTCGTTAAATATATAATAATTGCTGTCCAAATAGGTAAATGTTACACTAAAATCCAAGTTGGAGAAACGCTAAAAATCTAAGTTAAAAAGGAAATCAAGGAAAAAAAAAATAACCTAGTACTAGCTATCTATATCGAACTAGATTTATTATTAAATCTAAAAGTTTCTCATAATTTTTCACCCAAAAAGTAAGAAGTATCGGCCATATTAACCGATACTGATACCCCCAAAAATGGCCGATACTACCGATACCGATACTATCGGTACATCCCTAGTGAATATAAATTATGACATCTTTGAGCGTTATCTTATTATTATTTTATTATTATAGCATTTTATTTTATTTCATTTATTTATTAATTTTTATTCAAAACCTTTTCATAGCCTGATTATTAATTGGTTTCTCTTATTCAGGTTTTAATTACTGGAATTTTATTTTCTGGATACACTTTTATTCTTTGGACATTTTACTTCCAGATTTATTTTATTTCTGGAATTCTATTGCTTAGAAATTTTATTACTTGGAAAACTTCGTTTGGAGTGGCTTATTTTCCATGGCTTAATCCCTTGCTGAACATAGCTTTGAATATATATATCAGAGGACCCCTGTCCATAAATGTATACAGTATTAATTTAAGAAGATAAATGATTGTGATAGATTTAAGAAAATTAGATGCAAGAAGATACTAGTCATAAGAGGATATATTTAAAGAAACACTTAGATATGCTAGAGAGTGCAACATAGGGCAACAAGGATGATTTCTGGGTTTGAGGGTAAGAGCTATGAGGAGAGGCTGAAGGAGTTAGGAATGTTTTCTGTAGAAAGGCGATTTCTCAGAGGGGACATGATACAAGTCTACAAAATATTTACATCTATTGATAATACAGAGACCAATAAATTTTCATAGTAGAACATTGGACAGGTGACCAGAGGCATAATAAGAAAATTAAGAAGAAAGCATTGCCATCTTGATATAAGAAAGCATGCATTCAGTAATAGGGTTGTTAAATTTTGGAATGGGTCTGCCAGAATAGGTTGTTGAGTGTGACTCAATTGCACATGTTAAGAAAGGTTAGATTCGTTTGATGGAGGGTTGGCGTTAGCTATGATATAATATATTGACGATAGCAAATGGCGGGTTTTAGTATTAGTTATTAATGTTTAGGATGGCATGTGTTACCATAAACTTAGTTATTAATGCATGTGGATGGTTTGGGTATAATATATATATATATATATATATATATATATATATTATATATATATATATATATTAAATATATATATATATATATATATAGATTATATATATATTATATATAGTAATATATATAATATATAATAGCATATATATACTATATATATATATATATATATATTATATTATATATATTATATATATATATATATATATATATTATATATTATATATATATATATATATATATATATATATATATATATATATATAATATATATTATATATATAGCTATATATATATTATATATATATATATATATATATATATATATTGCCGTATATATATAATATAATTTTAGCATTATATATATATATATATATATATATATATATATATATATATATAATATATATAAATATATATATATTTATATATATTATATATTATATATATATATATATATATATATATATATATTAGGGATGTTACGATAAGTATCGGTAGTATCGCATTTTTGATGGTATCGGTATCGCTTAAAATGGCCGATACTTAGCCGATACTTGCTACTTTTTGGGTTTTTGAAAAATTATTGAGGAAACTTTTAGATTCGAATTAATAAGATCTAGTTCGATATAATAGCTAGTACCAAGTTATGTTTTTTTCCTCGATTTCCCATTTTTAACTTAGATTTTTAGCGTTTCTCCAACTTGGTCTTTAGCGTAAAATTTACCTATTTGGACACCTATTATTATAATTTATACAGATTTATCAACCTTCTTTAGTTGATCAATAGTAATTTTTTTTTGTACGCAATTCCGTGAGAAGAGCGGGTGAGTGCGTGAGTGTTTTTAAACTTGCTCGGGATTATTCATATTTTAGATATTTGCTGGTAAATAGGTTTTATCGTTTTAAAATTTAGTTTTAGCGTTTACTAATCAAATTTTCCTCCATTTCTCCTTTGCGTTTTTGCTCTATTGTTTCTGGTCGTTTTTTTTTAGGGGGGGATGCTGTGTGGCGTTTGTATGATAGTCAGATTTTGCACAGGCGTGGCTTTCTTTTGACATTTACCAACATCAATGGCTTGCACTCTAACTCTGCATCATGAATACTACCTCTCTAACTCTAACTCTAATTTTTTGTCTTGGATCTGAGAACCCAGATGGCTAAGAATTCATCCTTCAAACTCGTTTGAATATATCCAACTATAACTTATGTTTATAATTTCCGTTTGAAAGGTGTGGGGTATGTGCCTATGTAAATAGAAACATTCCTATAACCACCGTCTCGAGAATCTCGAATCTTCCAACTTCGATGTTCTGTGGCTTAAAATCTTTCTTCCTTCTACGACAATATTCTTATGCTTCTGCTACTGTTCTCCGAACAGAACAGATTTTCATGCCTTTTTTATTACCTTACTATTTCCACGAGACTGTTATATCTTCTTCATCCAAATACTTGAGGTCCTCTATTTAAGGGGATTTCAATGTACACAAAAACTGAATTGTTGGGTCCTCTCGTACTGATTAGTTGGGAGAGGAAACCGAATCATTCAGTATTCTCAACGATCTGGGGCAACTGATTAATAACCTACACACATTCCGGATCGTTCCCACCAATTCTGAGCACACTTGACCTATGTTTCACCACTAGTCCTTTCTCTCTATAAAGTACACACCTTCGCTCCTAATCCATTAATTAGAAAATTATATATTCATTAATTATAATTTTCTCTCAAACATCTCCATCCTGCCCTATCCGGTTTTTCTGGCACTGATCGGGCCGATTGGGGAGGGGGCATTGCGTTGCTTCTACGCTAAATATAAATTGAATTGACTGCTTTGACTCTTAAGACGCTTCAGAGTTCTGCCGATAAAGTGGGAAATGTAATTGTTAATGGGATGAGCAGTTTATTCCTTTCTTGTACTAAATCTTTTCTCTCAAAATCCATGGTTCGATCGTGCTTGTTCCCTGGCCATTCTGGCTAGAGACAATGCTTATCGGTGGTGTGGAAAAATTCTCGTTCTCCTATCACTCTGCCAATTTTCAGTCAGCTAGAAATCGTTGCAGATTACTTTTCGACGAGCCAAAGCGGTACTTTCATTTAAACGAAAATGGCGCTGACCTCCTGTTCTCCTACGGACAAATCTCTCTGGCCTTTGCCAAAAAACATCTCAACAACTTCTGTAAATCATCCTTTCTCCTCTTATTCGCTCTGATGATTCTGTGTTAAATACTCCAACTGAAAAAGGCCAATCATCTCTGTGGCTGGCCTATTTTCCTCTAATTCAAACCCTGGACGATTCTGGTATTCCTCTTCCTCCTCCTCCATTTCTGATCAGGTGTTCTATGCCTTTACCTGTCATTTCATTTGATCGGGTGCGAGCTCCTGAAATCTAATGAACGTTAGGAAGGGCAGGTGGCCCGATGGCATCCTCTCCGAGTTTTGGGAAGTGTGCTTCGTTGCTTTGACACCACCCTCGTTCACTATATTCTCTATGCCCCATACTAGCACTTTCCCTCAGTGTTGGAAGCGCGCATATTTCCAACCTATTCCGGAAAAATGATGCATGCTCTGATCCTCTAACTATCGCCCTATGCTCTCACTTGTATTTTCTAAGATCTTTTGAAACCTTTCTCAACTCTCACTCTTGATCATCTGGAATCTCTTTCCCTTCTTTCTGATTACCAGTACGGCTTTCGGGGCTCGATCTACTGGCCATATACTTTCCTATTTAACAGATTTAATGGATTTCCGCCCTTAGGAACTACGCGGGAAGACTTGTGTGGTGGAGCTTTACATCCAAAGCATTTTGACAGGGTATGGGCACGCTTCGCTGCTCTCAAGCTCTCCATTCCCATGGGTTTCCTCCGTCTTTGCTTACTTATGTCTTAGTTTTTGCTTTCTTTCAAATCGCTCAATGTTAGCTGTTGTTGATGGGGCAAACTTCTTCTTTTTCTGTTAATAGTGGTGTTCCTCGGGTTCTGTCTTTTCCTCCTACTTTATTCCTGCTTTTTATCAATGATCTTCTCACCTGCCTGCCACATCAACTCTATCACTCATATGTCGATGACTTGACCCTTCATTCTTCAACTCATTTTCAATTCTGCTGCCTCTTTACTTCTAGAATTGCCTCTTCGTCTTAATCTCTGATTCTATTCTCGCTGATTCTGGATAGAATTTCAGGGTGGTCGTCTCAAGCTTGTGAAAATTTAATTCTTTAAATCCAACTTCCTACAAATCTCTCTTCTCAAAGAAACTTAACTTTTCTATCTCTTTCGACGGTTTTCTCGTCTCTCCTGTTGACAATATAAAATCCTTGGCCTTAACATAAAACAAAAAAATGTTTTTGAAAACCTCAAATCACGGTTGCTAGGGCGGCCCTCAAAGAAACTGGGAGTTCTGTTTTAGAGTGCGAGACTTTTTTTCCTCTTCTCAGTTACTCCACCTATACAAGGGTCTCATCCGTATGGAGTATTGTATGGAGTACTGCTCTCATATCTGTGGGGGGCGGGGCTCTGGTTTCATCCGGCTTTTGGATAGGGATCGAGTCAAAGGCCAAAAGACTGTCCTGTACTTTCATGTAATTCTCTAGTTCACTTGACCCTCCATATTGCGGCGTGATGTTGGTGCTGTTTTCCCTTTTTTTAGGTACTGTACAGGCACAAGTGCTCGAGGGAACTTTCACTCGCGTATCACCACCTTTACGACGCCCTCGTAGCACAAGGGGTGCTGTGTGGCACATTGAGTTTTGTGTTGATATTAGTAACCCAGACTTAGGTTCGCTTGCAGTGCTTCTTTTCTTCCTGCTTACCTCTGTCCTGGTGGAATTCTCTTCCATTCATCTGTGTTTCCTACTCAATTTTAATCTCCCTCACTTAAAAGCCTGCGTCTGTGCTCATCTGCGATAATTTGCGTTAGATGGATTTTTGAGGCGTTCAACACCCCCCATCCATGAAATAGGGTTCTGGCCTGTGAGCTGCTGTGACAAACTAGTAAAAAAATAAAGAAGATAGGTTCAATAAGGAATTCCTTAAGCAAGCTGAAACCACACATGAATGGCATTCTCCGACGGTTGAAACCCACTTCTAGAATGCATTGGTAAATTAGCATAAAACCGAGGAGGCTTGCTCGCTTGACAAAAAAAAAAAAAAAATCACAGAAGTGGAAGCCGCCGTATCTGCAACCCTTTGCAACAGCACTGATAGTGACGATGTGGCTTTTCAGCAAATAAACTACTGAAGATGAGGATTTGGATATGTTAGACTTTTGATAAGTTCATGGCCGAAAATTGCAGATTGACATGCTCATTCACCTTCAAAGAATCACACCAGGGACCTCATCGTAAAAAGTGAAGAGACAGTCATCAAGGAGGAAAGATAATTTAAAATTTGCGAGTCGTGAAAGAGATGAGGCTCACGAAAACATGAGATGCTGCCTACAAAGAGAATTCCTTTCATGCGGTTTGCATGAAAATGGGCCAAGTTTTCATTATTATCAGTGCCAGGCAAATAATTATCAGCACCTCTTCATCAGTCGAGAGAGAGCGTATTTATAGTGTAGGTAGGAATGTAACACCCCAAAAAGGAACAGTTTCTCGCCAAGATACTAGTGAAAGCTAATGTTTTTGCATCAATTTGAGCGAATTTTTGAATTTGAGTATGAATGATATCTATCTTAAAGAAGTATTTTATGATGTCATGTTTTTGGTGTCTAAACCTTTTTTTTTATTTAAACTTTTCGGCTGATTAATTGAGGTCTCTTTCTTTCATTATTTTTATTCTTTATATTGTAGCTAGTTTTAAAGAACTTTCTTGTTAAATTGTAATCATGTTAAAAACATAAAAGCTAGTAGCTAAACTTTGTTAATACTTACTTGAAAATGGGAATATGGAATATTTTTTTAAATAAACACAACCAAACATAAAAAAGTTATTAATATTATCATGCAATTATTATTCCTTAAAGGTACTATTTTAATTTATAAAAATAAATATACTTGGCACAACCAAATATGAAATATAAAAGACTAAGTATTGTTTGTACAGGAATGCAATCTTGAGTTGCCTAGCAGTGCACCAAATTTCTATCTTATTACTGTGTATTTATTATATTAATTAAAGTACCGGTATCGGCACCTAAAAAAATTAAGTATCGGTTACGGCACCTAAAAAATAGAGTATCTGTATCGGCCGATAGTATCGGTATCGGTACATCCCTAAATATATATATTATTTATATATATATATATATATATATATATATATATATATATATATAATATATATTATATATATATATATATATATATATATATATATATATATATATATATATATATAACTGTAAAATGGTGCGGTTAATTCGGTCCAGTGTGGGGCTATTTGGCTTATTTTTTTTTTTTTTTGGTCCACATGGGGCAATTCGGTCCAGTGGCTCAAAATAGACTATACGATGTAAAATATATCTTTAAAGATGTAAAATAATGTGGTTTTTATGTCTTAGGTATTAATTTTTTATGAAAACTTTAATTTAAGTCCAATTATTTTGTTGATTTTGTTTTTTTTTTTTTCTGAGCACTATAAAATCGGGTTAAATTTTAGGCTTATTGCTAAGAATCACACAGGGTCAAATAATTGTAGCTACATTTTATTGGTCCAAGAGTATAGAACTTAAAAATAGTTATAACTTGATGCAATTGTGGAGTCATTCAGGCAAGAGATAAATATGTTTCATTATAAAAATTGTCATGGGGCAATTCGGTCCAGGTTTTAAAAATTTGCGTGGGCAATTCGGTCCACATTGAAATCTTCATTTAATTAAATTTTAATACTCTTTACAAAAAGATGTCCGGAAATATAATGTTTAAAATAATTTTTATACTTTTACAGCAAGATAGGTAGGTAAAGTTTTTCCACATTGGCCTAAATTAACTTGTACAATTTTTTCAGCAAGATGGTTCACACTTTCGCACAAAAGTAACACAGCAGGGATACTCTGATGATTGATGTTGCCAGACCCTTAAGCCGTTTTTGTTCTTGCATTGGTTCTTACGAAAAAATATGCCAAAACGCTCGAGTTTGCATTCGTTTTTGCAAAACAGCGTTTGCGTTCGTTTTGTCACTCAGGTTTGCGTTCGTTTTTGTCAACAGCGCAAAAATCGTAAAAGAAAACGCTCACCAAATGTAAAGAATTTCCTTAATCTGTGTAATATAAAATAAAAAAAGGAATTGCAACCTTACAGAATTAATTACATTACAGTTCGTTTTTGTCAAGCAGCGCAAAATCGTAAAAAAAACGCTCACAAACGTATAGAAGAATTTCCTTAATTCTGTTTAATATAGAATACAAAAGAATTAAGGAAAGATTCTTTCGTTTGGTGAGCATTTTTTTATGATTTTGCTTTTGCGTTTGACAAAAACGAACGCAAATCGAACATTTTGTTACGTTTTCAAACCCAATTTCTTAAAATATATATTGTTAATACCTTATGTTTAAAAAGAGACCTAAAACACTTGAAGCTTGGCGTTTTCATTGTTTGTCAAACAGCGTTTGCGTTCATTTTTGTCCAAACATCGCAAAATCGTAAAAAAACGCTCACCAAAACGTAAAGAATTTCCTTAATTCTGTATAATACAGAATAAAAAAGAATAGCAACCTTACAGAATTAAGGAAATTCCTTACGTGAGCCTCTTTTTTACGATTTTTGACAAAAATGAACGCAAACTTGAACATTTTATTACCTTTTAGAACCCAATTTCTTAAAATAATATTGTAATACCATTATGTTTAAAAATGAAAACTGACTTATCATAGTTTATTAAATAAAACACTTTAATGAGGATTCTTAGGGATGTGAAAATTGAAGTGGACCGAATTGCCCTGCCCCCCAAAATCGTGGGGCAATTCGGTCCACGTTACTTATCACCTTCTAACATTAATCCTATATTGTATATACAAATACAATACTAATTCTACTCCTAAAGGATAATATTAACATATAAAAAAAAATTTTTTGAAAAAAAAAATAAAGTCTCCATAAACCTTAGCATTTTGAGTACCCCTGATTTTGGACCGAATTACCCCATTTTACGGTATATATTGATTTAATTTCAGGTATGATAGTGGCACGCTTCACGAAGAAGGGGCATGTGCTTATTTTCTCTGTATCGTTCTTGTTTGTGAGTTGTTTTTTAACTATTTGTTTTTATTTTTCTTTGTAGGATTATGCTCAACTTTGAATTTAGTTTTTGATGTATACGGATATTTGATTTTACTTATATTATTAATGTTGGAATAATTTAATTCATAAAAACTTTCTATTGGATCTTCGTTTATTGCTGACTTCATTTTGTGAGATTGGTTCATCGATTTTATCCTTTGGGTTGATTATACAAGAGAAAAGTCTTATTGGTGTTTACTACTGACTTACTGATAAAACTTTCATTGATGAATACCTTTTCCCTTACTACATACTGACTGTTTGACACTCGAAAGTCTTAATCCCTTTTGTGACCGACTTTATAGCACACCATAAGTGAAGGACCTCTATTGATTACAAGGTATTGTGTTCAAATTGTTGATTAGACTTTTTTATTCCAATTCTAAATTCAAAGTAACTCCGTTGTTGTATGATGGGCTCTGATGATGAGAGTACTGAGAAATGTAAGAGGGGTGAGAAATGTCCATTGTTTGATGGAAAGAAGGAGAGGTTCTTGGAGTGGAAAGGGAAGGTGGAAGATTGGTTATGGAGAAATAAGAATGCAGATAAATATCCAGGTTTAACCATTCGGAGTGCACTATGTGGAGAACCTTGGGAGTTGGTAGGAGGATTACGAAGAGAAGAGATAGCAAGTAGTGACGGAGTTGACAAAATAATGAGCGTTCTAGAGAAAAAATATAGCAGTGGCAAGAAAAGAGAAAAGATGGATAGTATGAATGATTTCTTCAGAATTGAAAGAAGAAATACGGGGGAGATACAGGATTTCGTGAGTAGATTTGATGTAGCGTTGAGAATGCGTAATGCAGCTGGAATGGCTGAACTAGGGAGAAACATAAATTAGGCTTGTTGTTGGGGAGGAGTAAATTGTCAGAAAGTGAGGAAAAAATAATGTTAAGAGCTTTGGATGGAGATTTATCATATACAAGAGTGACAAGCCTGTTAGTAGGAATTATGGGAAAAAGTTTTCAAAACCAAAACAAGGATAAGATATGGTATAGTGGTGAGAGGAATAAAAATATAGAGAGGAAGAATGTGTGTTATAATTGTAAAAAGGAGAGACATATGCAAAGATTCTGTCCAGAATATCGTAGAAGTGAGAAAGACTGTGAAGGGTTTGGGAAGAAAGGCCATGTGATGGAAATTTGTTAGCTAAAGGATAAAGAATGCTACAAATGTAAAGAAAAAGGACACTTGGCTAATAACTGTAAGGAAAAGAAGACTTTAAGCAAAGAGGTGATATTGTTGGGAGATAGAGGGATAGAAGAAGAAGACAATTGGGATATAATAAGTGCGATAGTAGATACAGGTTGTAAGAACAGTGTAATAGGAGAATTATGACTAGGGGCGATTCTTTCAACTTTAAACAGGGAAGAATTGGAAAAAATGAGAAGATCTGAAGAGAAGGTAGAAGCTACATATGTTTTTGGGGAGAGGGAATATAAATGTCATAGGAAATTTTAATTCCTAGTTATTTTAGGATCGAAATAAGGCATTATAGAAACAGAAATAGTAGAAGGGAACATACCTTGGTTGATAGGGACTGTAGTTTATGGGATAAGTTAAGTGCTAGGATAGAATTTTCGGATAAAAAATTATCTTGAAGTATCATCTTTGATAATGAATTAAATAATACCTATTAGTATTAGATAGTACGGAGTTCATATCAGAATAAATACTTACAGGAAAAAGGAAAAATGAAGGATGTGTGAGCTAACGCTTAGGAAAATAGTTCAATACTAATGAGGGAAAGTAATGGAAAATAATGCTTGATGTCTTATCAGTTTATTACATTTACAATTTATCGTTCACTTATGCTCGTTTGAATATAATTGCTAAACTAAAATGAATTTATGTATATAAGCATGGAGTCAGATTGTAGGTATATTATCAGAGGTTGATAAAAAGGGAATAAAGTATTACATTATAAATGAGTTATAAAAAGAGAGATTATAATTTATTCTAACGGTTTGTCGCTCACGAAACCTGCTTGAGATAATTACTCTGTACGACACTACAAAAATGAGTGGATACCGCACACACCCAGATATAGAGAGAAGCACCCCTGCTCTAGACAATTCATTCCACATAGAGTACAATGAGTGTTTCCCAGATTGCTATAACTGCTTCTTTCTCTGACATATAAATATGTTTAATTGAAGCGTTTCTTGATGCATATGTTGATCTAGGTGTGAATTGGGTGTGATAGCGTCATGTGAAGCTTCATGTGGTCACGTAAATTTCGTAAGTCTCATGGAAGTGATGGATGGTTAGTATAGTTATATATATAGGCAAACACTATAATTATTTGTCAAAGTACTCTCAAAGATGAGTTTAATATATATATAAATAAGAATATTTCAGTTGGAGGAAACCGTGTAAAAATGTGTTAATTTCAACAAGTTAAATAAAGACTTTCAATGTAATTAATATGATATTATTATTGGAAGTATCTCACAAAAAATATAATTAATACCGGATGGATATATATATGGATTATGGTGATAAATTTTTCTCTTCAGATCCACCTGTTATACGAGGTATTACTGAAAAGTATATATATATATAGTATACAAGCGTAGGCATCGTTTAGGTGAGATAATAGAAGAGTTGTATTACGTCTTTCTCATGTCTAAACTTTGCAGTTAACAAGAGACCCGATAGGATTAAAACGGCGTAATCAACGGTTAAAATAAAGTTTGAGTACGAAGATAAGATAAGTGGTATCTTGGAAGAGTTAAGACGGTTAAGTCTCATTTGACATTGAAACCGAGATCATTCTCAATAGTTTTTTTGTGTATTATATGGTGTATGATGTATTTTGTTTTTTATTTTTATTAATTTTGTTGTGACGAGTTATCACACCACCACGGGCAGTGCCCATTGTTACTCTCAGGCGAAGTGGAGAATGTGTGGTGGTATTTGCACGCCAAAAACAATTTGCAATGCTGCGATAGGGCGCAATAGTTCTCCTGCCAATCAGAAAGTGTTTGAATGTTTTATAGTAGAGGTATTGAAAAAAATGAGATATATCGAAGCTTTGTGATTACATGCGCACTGGAGATTCTAGAATACTCGAGCAGGGAAATAAATGAGCGAGGAGAGAAGAGAATGTAGAAGGGGAGTGTCCAGACAGATAAATTAAAGGAACTAGATGGTAGATATAACAAGAGAGAATAAGAGGATGCATCAATGCTTAGTAGTCAGAGCATCCATAGATTTTTGATCCAAAGATTATCCTCAGACAAAATTTTTGCGCAAAATCAGCTAAGCACCGATCTGGCCTCTTCTTAAAGACTAAACTTAGGGTCACGTGTAGTAAACAGGCTAGAATGAGTATGTGAGCGGCAAGATGTAGGAAGTTCCCTAACTTAAAACGATCCTCACTCTTTCTAGACTAGACAAAGGGTGAGATAGAAACCATATATGAGAGAGAATGAAGAGACCTGGAAGCCCTAGAACAATAAGCTCTACGCGCAGAAGAGCATTAGAGTTCAAAGAGAGATGGGAGAGATAAACATAACAGAAAAGTATTTCCAATTTACGTCAAAACTTTGTGCTGTTCTCTGACTCGTATCCACTGTCACAAGAAGGTGCGCAAGTATAGTTGAAACCAGGCCCCCCCTCACAGAATGTTATATAACGAGAAATGACCAAAAGTAAGATGGTGCGTCGTATAACAAGGACGAGGAGTGAGAACCGAATAATGTATAGCAAGAGTAGAGGGTAAGATAGTGTTGAGAGAGAGTGAAAAAAGAGGAGAGAGAGATCGTGCGAGGCAGATGTGAAACAAAAGAAGCTTGGCGCCGGAAAGTGGTGTCTGTTGAAGCCAGTAGAGCCCTAGAAGGGCAAGACGCGCAGTAAGAGGGGTGGATGTTGATGTGTTCTCTCAGGATGTGTTTTTAATAAGTATGTGAGAAGCCAAGAGATGAGTGGTATGTGTGAATTTGGAGAAGTTGATGGGATTCGTACCTTGATTTTCGAAACTGAGTGGTAAGAACACGAGAAAACAAGAGTTTTGGGGAAGAGCTAGGCAAGAAGTTACTGAAATGTATTATAGGTGTCTGAAGCAAGAATAGTGAGAGTTGTGAGAGTTGTTGTAATTGAAAATGTCTTTGAAAATGTAGTATGACTGAAACCAGACAAGAAAATTCTATACATTTTATTATAAGGCTGCAGAGATATGGAAGTGAGTCTGATGAAGAGATTGATTAAGTATCGTGAGGGAGCAAATTCTAGGAGACTTAGAGTGAGAGAAGTGTGATGTAGGAGAAGTTGAAAGAAAAAGAGAAGGACACTGTGAAGATGTTAGATTGTATGATATTTCGAGACGATATGTGTGAAAAGAGTGTAGATAGTGTTAACGCTGTGCAAAGAAGGTGAGAAGATGTATCAGTTGGAGTGAAAAGATAGAGTGAGAGAGAAGTTAATGAAGATAGAGAGATATGGAGAACAGTTAGCAATACGTTGGAGGAAAGATCCCATCTATGTTGAGCTATGGAAGTAAAGAAGTAGAAGAGATACGCTATACCAGAGATCCTAAACACTCTCCATAGCCGATGTTTACGCGACTGAAAGAAGCTAGTGAACATAGTGAAGAGACTAAGAGAGATAAGGATGTACAGTGAGAGAGAGAGCTTGGAGAGAAGAGAAGGAAGGCAAAATTAGAGTTGGCGAGGCGTAGCCGACACCCACTTCAATAGCTGTTGGATTAATAGATGTCAAGCGTGCCTCTCTACTACGGCAAGATCTGACCAGACGTTATGTTTAGTATAGAAGATTGTTAGATCATAACTGACGCCAGTATAAACTCTCTACTAATATCTAGAAGGTAAAAATAATACTTTCATATTAATAATAGAGGACAAAGTGTAAAGTATTCCGACTAGGTATACTAAATGTAGACATCCATAAGCGTGTGACCTAGCGAATCCCAGGCATACATGTCAGAGTAGGATAGATGTAATCGCGGAAAGTATAGCGTCTAATTAAGTGAGATAGAGTTTGAGAATAAAAAGGAGATCCTTCTCAAAAGCTCTATAAGAATACTCAAAAATACAATGATAGAGCACGCTCATATAATTAAAGACGTATAAGCTCAAGTCTAGAAAGTACATGCACCCGAGACTTCCTTTTTAGTTTGCGTAATGAGAAGTTTGGTTGTGAGAAATAGTGTGTGTGGTAGTGAAAATTCTCGAGAGCGAGACTGGAGAAGAGAGATGCTAGTAAATAGACTTAACACAATATTTAGAATGATTGAGAGAGCATAGAGAAGAGTGAAGATATTGTTTATGGTACAGAGTGAATTGTGGTGAATACTGTAAGATGTACTCCGACATAACTGTGTGGGGCGGTGGGTGTTCAGCACGTAAGCACAATTCCCTCAAAACTCGGGGCTGGTAATAAAATGTTTTTCCAACCCTCTGATTGAGTGATGAAAACAAATAAATCATTACGAATAGATAGATAAGAAAAAGAACCGAGTAGAAGTATAAACCTACAGCTAATGGAAGGTTTGATAGAGAACGAAGAGTGTGAGTAAATTGTTGAAATATATAGAAAAAGTATTTATATCTCGGAACAATCGATATAAAGAATAAACATTTTAAAATCTGATAAGAAAATATTTTAGGTTGAGATTGTTGAGTGATAAGTCAAATATGAAAGATGTGAGTATCTCTCGAAGGGAGTTAATTAAACGTGTAAATGATGTATAGGAAAGGAGGCTAAAATCATAATAAGAGATCATAAGGAGGAGTGATATGAAGTTATAATGACCAGAGTGTGAATAGTATTCTGTCGATAGATCTTATATATGTATAGGAAAAGTCTAGTTAATTAGAGATGGTTTCAATACACAAAATTATAAATCAACGAGTATACTAGATACTAACTCTAGTTTGATGATAGACTGCTTTTTTATAACGCGTGTAAAATAGTCACTACATAAGTGATGGGCCATCATGTGTGAAGATTTAACAAGGAGTTAGTTAAGGTGGCTGAAAGAGTAAAAAGATATAATGAGATAGTATATAAAGATATATATTTCAAATGAGAAATTAACCAAAGTTAATAAAGAGGTAAAAGATAATGCGTTGGAGTATATTTGATGCATCTTTTTGGTTAATTGTGAGCGAGGAAGGACACAGATAGTTACTGTATAAGGATAAAGATATTGCATAGTGTTAACGTCTTTCACTTTGATTATGGTATTCTGAATAAGTAGTATACCATAACGTGAGATATTTTATAGTGTAAGTTCAAACTTATTGTATCTAGTTGTTAATAACCTTATCTGAAGTTATGGTGTAAAGCTATATTGTAAATGTCGAGATTATTATTAAATATATTTTGATAACATTATTTATTATTAAAATATATAATTAATCCGTGAAAAAATATAAAATATGAGATATCTAATATATTGCTTATAATAATGACAGATAGTTAATCGTATAGAACTAGTGATAAATATTTATTACTCATATAGGGTTTTATTGTAAAAAATAAGTTAGTATAATAATTATAGTAATATTAGAATTAGCTATATATTTATAAGGATAATAGAATGGTAATAATGGTGTATTATAAGTTATGGTAATAGATATCTCATGAGGCAAAAAAAATTCATTGGTGGGATATGTCTGAGCTATAAATTACGAGTTAAACAACTTAACATAAAAGTTTATAAGTGTCCTAAATAAGAATAGGTAAATAATATATAAGATAAAATTCGTAATAGAATTGAGTTATGTGACGATCAATGTCTATCGTAGGATGGCAAGAACAGACAGAAAATATAATAGATAAAATAAATAAAAAACAGATCTAATATTAAATAAATTCACGATATTATCTCGTATATTAATTTCAGATATACCATAACCAGACATCCATGATTGTCGAAGTGACTTCATCAAGAGAAAGAGGACGTTTGAGAGTAATAATGTGAATTCTCTGTTACCTACGATAGTCATGGCATTATATGAGTTGTTGCTTAATACACATGCTAGTTGATGATATTCATACTGAAAGTTCAAGGTCTTCTCCAATATGTGCATCTTTTTAAATATGACGCTCATAAATCAATCTGTACTGAATTAGTTTTATTTAGTTATATTTGGTCTTAGCGGGATATATAATCTAATAATTGCTCCCTTGGTTACTATTCACTGTCTTTCTCTCTTATAAAAGCTGTTGATAATTAGACCTGGAATATCTAATATTCATTTATTTTATTGTATTAAGTCATAATATTTATAAATTTAAAAAAAATACTTTAAAATATTTTTCCTGTACTATTAAGATTTTTTTTTTTTTAAATAAAGTACGCACAAGAGAATAACTATGTAATTGCTACCTAGGGTGTGGATGAGGGGTTGAATGTGGCCCTTTGCCTCGCAACTCAGTCCAGTCATCCAACCGTTGTGCTACTCTATTCCTTTCCATACGAACACCACCAAAATGTGATATCCGTAATTTCTGGAGTCAGATTACATGTTTATTTTTATTGTGTATTTTATAACTAATATTTTAACATTTAAATTGTCAAATTAATTCTTACTATAGTATTGTGTTTTACTTTAGCTTACCGAAAATAAAATTGTTTCCCTTTTTATTTTTGAGCGAAAGAAAATATTATATATGGTAAACTATTCTAAAAATTCTATTTTCTGTATCGAATAAAAGCAGATATAAACTAATATTATTATTTTTACTATTCATCTTATTGTTATTTTTCATTGTATTTATTGTTGTTATATTGTGTATCATTTTATTTAAGCCATAAAATTTTCTTTTAGCCTCCT
>JABUQX010054169.1:5000-12500 GCA_015478945.1 Trachelipus rathkii | reverse complement strand
AATACATCCTAATTTTATATAGATAGTAAAAAAATGGGAGGAAATCATTAGTATCACAATTTAAAAAAATATATAATAATAATAGTATCATAATAAGATAACAATAATCAAAATGTAATAAATCTTAATCATTTTTTTTTAGATAGAATATTGCTATTAAGATGTAAAAGTAAATAAACATTTTTAGGAACTAGCTCGAAAGTTATATTTGAGAGGGATGAATTCTTCAGTTTTTCTTTTCAAAACTTTTTATATATTACAAATTAGCAGCACACATTTATCATTTATATTTTTCATAATTTCAAATTGCTGATTTATAAACATTGTGTTAATAGCACGGAAGAATTTTTTTCATATATATTGTAAGAAATATTTATTCTTGAACTAAAAAGATTAGTATTTAATTCCTATTAATTGCTTTTTTATAAAACTAAGGGATTTAAAATAGTTACAAAATTTAGGGTATCTTGTCACTCGTGTTTTTTACTTTAAGATTTAGAGACTTTCTTGGTTTGGAAATATCTTTTATTTGGCAACGCCTAAAAAGGCGTGTTTTTTGAACTTAAAAACGAGGCACTTGAAAACTGAGAGTCAATTAAGTTAAATGTGAGCTGATATATCTCTTATCTATTTTGTAGCATTATGCTACTTGTTGAAGTATATACATTGAGTAAAGTATTTTATTTATATTATTTAACATTAGTTCTAGTTAGGCCAAAGTATATTTTGCCTTATTAAAGATAGAGGAACGTTCTAAGAAAACTTATGTTAAGGTCTCTTTTTTTTCCAAGCTGGTCCTAACCCTTTATATTCTGAATTAGCAGGACTAGCCATTAGGTCTATTCTATCTTTTCTGTTTAACTCTAACACTTCTCTAGCTTCTAAATCCTTATACCTTACTTTATGTTTTTGAACCGAGTACTCAGGATGGCATTCTATATGTAGGCCTAAACTAGTAACGCAACTACTTATACACTACCTTAAGCCTTATACTATAACAAGGCAACCTCCAAGTTTTTAATATTTGGAAATTGTTGATTTCAAAATATTGTTTTATGAATATATATGGTGAGTTATTTTTCTTTATTTGCTAAATGAAGGCTTAAAAGTTTAGATTTAATTTAATTTTAATTAATCGAACCCTCTTTACTGGAGTGAGCAGTTCACTCAACTGTTCTAATTTGCACTTTAGAAAGTTCTGTCAAGAAAACATTTCTTATTTATCTTTCCAAATATTAAAAGAAAAGACGGTGTTGTCATTTAAATTATTCCTATTAGCTTATGCTATTTGAATCTTATTACTCACCAGTATAGTTTATTAAATTTGTCCTTGTTACTTGAGTTGTGTTGCCTTAAATTTTGAATTAAACTTGTTAACGTTAGTTAGTTTGCTTAAAATTATAATTACATTTTTTAAATTGTTCGAGTTTGCAAATGAAATTAGTTGAGACTTTTAGTTATCATTTATAAAGATAAAATTATCAGAGAGAGAGAAATTTCTTTAAATAGTTATATTAAACTGACAAAAACTGATTGTACTTTGTAGCATAATTTAAACTAGGCGATTTTAAGTGATAGTAATCCCGCTCTAGATTAAATACTTGATATCAAAGAGTAATTTACATAATTTATATAATAATTTAGCATTATCACTTTGGCCTTATATAATAAAATCTATAGTGCAAGCGAAGAGTCTGTTCCCTCAATTGAAATTAATTTTTCTAGCAAAAGTTTTCAAGTGATAAAAGTGCCTCCAAAACAAATTAGAAATTTGTGTTATTACTTAAATTAGTTGCTTATACATATGTTAAATTGATCTTGATTTAAAATGATAAATTCATTGGATATGCTACTATGAAAGTCTGATGTACTATAAGATATATGAGCTCACGCTATAAGTTTTGTTGTACTCGTGAATAGGCTTATTTTTAATACTTAGAGCATATTAAGTAATTACTCTTAGATAGTGCTGAGATAGGCTATTATAAGCATTATCATTTTGGTTTGTAAACCTTAAAGTATATAAACATTAGTGTGTTGAACTAAGACCAAGATCATTGGTTACGCTCAAGAGAATTTTTGTAGTATAGTGGTTGTGACAGAACAAATTTGACAAAAGTAGACCCTAGCAGGTTGCCTTGTAATAGATATGGATTTCTCGCCAGCCTGCATGTATTTTGGGATATTGCGCGAACGATCGTGTTCTTTGGTTGATTGGGTGTGTGCTCTGAGCCTCGTGGACTCTCTAAGTGTCTCCTCGATAAGTTCCCATGTGAGATAGTTCTTTATGATTATCTGACTCTCTGAGTCCCATATATATGTCTAATAAATTATATGATGCAAACTTTGATTACGTGTGACAGTGACGCAGTTATTAGCTGATGTAGGTACAAGCTATATTATTACCTATTTCCTCAAGAGCTTGTCCAATGTATCATGCATAATGATTTATACACCAAAACATTATAACATAGTGTTATAGTCTTCTCCTAATATTGTCGGTTATTCATTGTGATGAGACAACTCATACACCTATACTTAGTATTGGACACGAGACCCTCAAATAGAATTTTGTGTCTCGCCGTATTTACGAACGTATATTGCAGGGTTAGGTGGGAGTACTATTCTCGTCCTCTGGTACTTATCTCAGCTATTTAGTCTTGCGATGAGCTTTAAAATTGCTACGTGACACAATACCTTCCTATTTATATTAGGTTTCAATAGCCACTTATCGTGATCGATAGGTATACTTTATATGTGAATTAAGCGATTTATAGAATTAAATATTTGAAGACTATAAGAAGCCACATATTAGGAGACCTCTTGATCTATGAGTGAGTCATAGCTTGTCTCATGTTTTCTTATAGCTTTAATATCCTCTTACATTAATCGCAAACCTACTGCTTACTGGTCACAAGATTCTCCGAGCAGAAACTTACACATATTTAGGGGCTTTGATTCACACTATGTGACTGTAACCTAGCGATAAGATGTGCTCTCTCACTCTCTAAAATTCGATTCCGTTATCGTCAAAACAATGATATATATATGATACCTCAATAACCTATCTATACTATGGACTTCAGCTCGAGATTGCTGCTTTTGAGTCCAATATTACGTGAATGATCAATGTTTTAATAAAATATAATAAAGTAACCAGAACACTGTGCACACTATTCGCTTTAAATTAGATAACTAACCTTTTATTTATGTTATACGATCGCATGTGTTTATAAATATCATTATTACACCTACGGGCTCAACTCTATACAAACTCTCCCTGCTCAATATTTGGCGGTCTTGTTTCTAATTAATTTGGTACTCCTATTATTGTGCTTTAAACATTATTACTACCACAACCCATCTCATAGACCATAGATAATATGTTGGTCCTTCATTTATTTAGGCTCCTTCTATGGCTCTTTTTCCATTAATATTATCTGCTCTCATACATATATATCTCTTTGTTCTTCAATTATTTGCTTATGGCCCTCTTTAATGTAGCCAGATTCTATAACCTTTCGCAATAATATCGTAAACAATACTATCATTGAGTGTTACTGGATGCGTTTCTACTAGCTTTTATTATTATGCTATGGATATTGGAGAGACACTTTATGCCTTGTGCTTCTTAATTTTCTTATTATTGCCCTACATATATCATTTGTGACTCTCCTGTGCTCCATGTCATTTGGCCTCTTCTTACTCTGATGCTTATATATATAACTGCTATCTCTACTCTGAGCTAATTAGATTACTCAGTTATGATGGTTGGTCCTCATTTTGCGATTTTAGTGTATGGTTCGCATCTTGATGCTCCCTTTCATGAGAACAAATTCGTTACCCTGGCCTTCTCTACTCCATGAAATATCAATTCCTCTTTAACTCGTTTCTACGCTCTATCTTCATAGTCGTGCCTTTTGGAGCTCCTCTCAGTAATCAACATACTTTTCATATGTTGCTTCTGACCTATATGTTGTCACTCTTCTTATCGTTGCTCTTAATCTAGTTCCTTCACTTTTCTCTTAGAGATCTAATGGTGGCTATATACTATTTGTAGTACGATCTTAAGATATCTTTACATATATTACTGGGCTTCTAGAGCTCTCTTAGCCATTATTATACAGTATTCTTGGCTCTTTACGTGTATCTTTCTCTCAAATATTTCTACTCTGATAATCTATAGCATGATATATTCCCGATTTATTATATTGCCTCAGACATGTCCTATATATATGGCTTCATTCCTAGCTTCCACGACACTGTTTAATTCAGTATCTCATATTTCAATGAATATACCTATGTATTTAAATCACACCTAAATCTTTATCTCTTGGTCCACAGTACTAAACCTCTCTTAATCACATTTAGCCATATGATATTGTACATTGTTTAAAATATTATATATTGAAAGATAACCTAAGTGTTGAGAGATACTCCTCATATATACTTTCTGTTTAACTATTTTTGAATAACTTCATCTCTTAGCTACTTGAGCTTCCGAGCTCACATTGATGATATTATACTCGAGATCATTTTCGTAATATATTGTTACTTGTGCTGCTAATTTTTCACCATTACATATGTGATTTTTCTTTATACTTGAATAGGTCTTTTTCTCACCTTTTATATGGTATGTTCTCTAAGCACTACTTTCAGCATTACTCTTTGCGATTTATTGTCTCTCGTAATTGATCTAAAAAATTTCCTTTATCATAATTTTTACTTACGTACATTACATATGTTTTTTAAACATATTAGATAATGATGGACGCGTTAGCGACTTAGTGGCCCCACATTCTGACAGCTCCTGTACTTGTGAGACACCTCTCTTTTGTTCATAAATCTGTGTTAGTCATCTTATGATTATTATATTAGGCCATTTGTTTACTGACTCTTATCTTTATATTCAGCAACAACACTCCTTTATAATTCTTGAACTCATACATACCTATGCTTCTCACTCGTTTATTTTAGCATTGTGGCCAATCTTTGGCTTCCTTAAAAAAAATTAAATAAAACACATTCTCGCCTATGATCACCACATTTCTTGTCAGTGCTAGCTCGTTTGTATTGTTGATTGGTAGATCTCATTATATCAAAAAAGCATTTAATAAAGATCTCTTATCATTTTAATATAGGTATCTATATAATCATTCTCTGATTCTCTAATACGGTCGAGTGGTCACACCGACGAGAGTGCTGATGATTTGTATATCCATACTCCATATTCTATCATATATTTATGGGGACTCTTTGTGTGTGCTGACTATACCTGACCTTATGCTTGAAACTCGTGCTGGGGAGTCATTAACAATACTCCTATGTTATACATCATATGGAATTCTAATAGATATAAATACTACTCTTGAAGTGTTTAACTATATTGATAATATATATAATTATGTAATTTAACCTACAAGAAAACTTAGGAATCAGTTTTGCGTATAACCTTCTGTCTCAAAGAATCTTAATATCATCAACTCTGATAATAATTTTCATTACTGTGGATGAAACTTTTCCTTTATCACCGTATAGTTGGTGCATTTATCTCACCATGATCTATGAATAGTCTCTCTGCGCCGTACGTAAATATGCTTATAGTTTTGTATATACTATGCGACTCTTAGCCTCTTTACGTGTTTTATATTTATTTTCACATATAGTGTACACATACATTATTTTTTTCGCGATCTCTCTGCATAATTGTTAATTAATGATTTCATAATGCTCCGTGTATACATATGTGTAAAGTATTGCTGAGCATTTTCATTAGATGGAATCATAATCTATTATTTAGTAGTGTGAGTGAATATTTATATATAATATACAAACTAATAAGATGATAGGATATAGGAATAAAGAAAATTATAGTTAAGTATATAGAAAACTCGACATGATAGAAACGCTCAGCTGATCCAGAGTTCTAGATAACAGCGCAAGGCATATATCCTATTATTCGAGCTTCTCGCAAGCGAGGTGCATAAGAAGAGATATTATTATAATATCGTTCTTGTGTTCATTTTCTTACATGTCAAATTCGTTATGCTGTTCTGGATGCGACGTGGGTTGTAAAGAAATATTATATATCTTGAGATTAACGAGTGCTTCCTATTTTTCGTCATACTCACATTGTCATTTTAATATTAATAATTACTTAATATGATAGTGTAAGAAAAAATTAGTTACATTTATCAAATTCTACATGGTTATTAAAATTACGTATCTATCTTGTCTCACGAATTTCTGTGTTTATTTTTCACTAATCTGATTAGAGTATCATTTTTCTGGTATATGGAATATATCTAATGCTTTTCCAATTTTGCAACTCGCATCACTCTAATATCAAAAGGCACTCGTTTTATATTTTTGACACCACGTTTCTACATATGTTACACAATTTTGCAAAAGGCATAACAATTGAATTTTACTGAGAGTCGACTTAAGATTTTTAGGACTAGTTAGGAACATAATTTCAAGTAGTCGTCTATTGAATCTATAAGAACATAATTACATTAGATTAAATACTATATAGATGATAGCAAAAAATAAATATCTCGGCTGTTCTCAGTAAAAACAGCTCCACTTAACACGACTCGTGCGCGAAATAATAGTGCAATTTTTAAGTTTTAAAAATTTATAATTAATTATATATAACCTTAGTGTGTGCTTTAACGTGTTTTAAGGCTCTGCCAGAAAGTATGGATACTATTTAATATCATAGAACCAATATTGCGATTTCTCTTTTACTATATATCATTTAACAAATAAGAGGTGAGGACGTAGAGCTTGTCTAGAATAGAGCTCTAATTGCTCTAGAAAATGTCCTCTTTTTTCCAAGCTGAGTTGCCTCTGGTGCTAACACTTCGGTGTGCTCGTTTGAATATCATGTAAGTATTGTTTCTATATTATATTGACTAGTGTTCTTATTATTTTAACTTAAATTGCATAATGAGCTAGATAATAACTGGTAAGTGATTAGTCTTATCTATTTTTTATACTCCTCGTTTATTTTCAAAAATCAGATGTGTAAACCAACTTATTTCTCTTAGCCTAATTTATTATAATTCCTATCTCTCTCTATACTCCTCTTCTCACTCCTTCTGTTCTTCTCTGTCATATCCTCACTCTCATGTTACTCTTCACTGCTCTCTGCATCTCTTCGATCTCTCATTCCTCATCTCTCTGTTCACGGCCTCATATTAATAACTAGTAAATGACAACTTAAACTATCTATATTAACATCTATACTATATATACCTTATAAAGCCTTATATTATAATATACTATTACAAGGCAACCTCTATAGTTAATATTTGGATAAATTTATTTAATTCAAACTAATTAGTTATATATATATTTAATTTAATATATTATGGAAGTTATTTATGTTTTCATTTATTTTGCTTAATATTTATAAGTCATATATATTAGAGTTAGAATTTACTTTTAAATTTTTAAAGTATATATTAAGCGAACTCCTTCTTTACTGGTATAGTA
>JABUQX010054168.1:45000-57988 GCA_015478945.1 Trachelipus rathkii | reverse complement strand
AATAAAAAAATAATAATAAAAATAAATAAAAATAATAATAAATAAAATAAAAAAGTAAATTAAAAAAGACGAGCACATATCTCATACAATCATAATGTTAATAAACTATCAATGATTCACAATCTGCTCAGTAAACATATGAGTTTTAATAGCCAGTAAAACATATGAGTTAAACAGTAAAACTGAGTTACAATACAGTAATTACATCTCGAGCTATCTTCAAGAGTAATCTCAGCAGATAATAAAAACAAAGATACTAATCCCACCATTGGTGTTAGGTTAGCACCTCCATTGATTTACTGATTTAATACTTCTTAAGGTATGTAATGTTAAATAAATATACTGAATGCTTTACATCGTCCGTATATACTCATCTCATCACTATGAAAAGTATTATAATTAGACAGTAAAAACAATGGAGTTAAAGCATAAACAAGTATATAAATGACAAAAGCATACACTTAATTATCTCACACTTGTATGCTTATAAAATGTTAGCATCTCCTTTGGATTTACACTGTATTTACTGCTTTTAAGTATATGTATGTAGTATATATATATACTGATTAATAGCAGTAAATAACATTAATGAAGTTTTATAGACAGTAAATAAAAAACATTGTAGTATTAATATAGCAGTAAAACAGTAAACAATAAAGTCATACTAATGTATCACCTGTTGCTATGGTAGCATTACCTCCTATTAGATTTACTGATTTATCACGTAATTTATTTTAAAGGTATGATAATTGTATAATTAAAATATTATAGTAAGTTTGAATACTGCAGTAACAACATTTATTATTATTAATGTTTAATATATATTAAATGCAGTATAAATATATAGAGTTTATTTATATAGATTTTAGTTAATTTATTAATAATTATATTTTAAATATAAAGATATAGCTAATCCTAAGAGTGTTTAGGTAACTACCAATCTATTGATTTTACACTAGATTATAATATGACTTTAATATATTAATGTTAATGTTTAATATATATGTTTTTTATAAAATTTTTCATACAATTGTAGTAAAATAAAAACAAATGTTTTATATATATAAACACTCTGGTTTTTTTTCTTCTTAACATAACATTATTTAAACTACATTTATAAATATTAAACAGTATTAAGTAAATAATAAAGATGTCGTTAAATTAGAGTTACAGTTTTTAAGCGATACGCTAGATAATGTTTTTTTAAATAAAATTATTGATTTAAGTATTAGATATATAAAAATGAATGAACTCATATTATATATATATATATATATTTTATTAACAATTCGTTATATATAGTAGGTAGGGAATATTAGCGCCCTGCGCTGCACTATATGCGGCGTAGGCGTAGGTACGCACGTGAAGGTATGGTTCTTATAGCTAGGCGCAGCTACGGTGAGTAGCGAGTGTTACTGCAGTGAAAATATTGCAGCCTAGTCAGTGTACTAGCAACAGTTGTTTAGTAGAAATTTAGTTGGCTGGGGACTGTTGTGAGCGGGTACGCAATCATTGTACGGTTTAGTGCGTGTGGCCTCTCATCCTTTGCGTGATATTTTGTCTATTTATATGATGGGCTCTTGGCTTAGTGTCCATGTAATGGGATATTCCAGCTATATAGTGTATATTATATATTCTATATATATATTCATGATGTTGATTCTATGAATGTGGGATAGAAAAGCCTAGAAAAGGTTAGAAAATGTATCAAAGAATGATAACATTACAAATATAGATTGGTATTAAAAGGATGATCAGTGAGACATCTAAATAGAATGAGTCTCACATTACAAAGATTTGATAATACTATTCAAAGTTGAGGCATACTATCAATGCCTAGAAGGTCACTAATTAATATAGGCTTAGAGAAGTATAGCTAATCATAATTGAGAGTGAGCATCTATATAGATTGAGCATCCTAAAATATCGAAGTGTTAGTGAGTGTAAGTGTATAAGGTGTATCTGTGTGTGGGTGTGTATATGTATTGTTCTAATATATTAATGGTTATTATTGTAAAGTATATGTCTATGGAGACGTGTAAAAGTGCTTTATAGTAGTCATATATATTATAGGTTGGTAGGTGTAGGTGAGATATGATGTCTGCGGGTGGGTGAGTGTAGACATAGGCTGTCCGCTGAGTGCAGGTGTAGGTGAAGCTGGTTGAAGGTAGTGTAGTGAAGCTTGGGGTGTGGATAAGGGTCTGGTGGTTGGAGGAGAGTTGAATAGATAGTATATTGAGCAGGTGTTTAAGGTATGAAGTGAGCTGGAGCGATAGTGAGTGAGACTAGTGCAAAATTATAAGGTAGTAGGATGAAGATCATGGTTGAGGCTTAGGTGGCAGGTGTAGGATTATAGGATGTTAAGCTCATTATTGAGGAACTCCAAAACTTAAGTGTCTTAGATTCACCTGTACACGGTAACTGATACGGAGACTCACAATAGTTATATATATTATTAATATACCGCGCGCGGAAAATTAGCGCCAGTGGATGAGAAGCAAAGCAAACAAGCTCAAGATAGTAGGAAGCAGCCTCAGGCGTGGTAAAAGTAATACAAAAAACGCCACATGCGAGCTACAGATGGGCATGCTTGAGACGGGACGCACGGGGTGGGACGCCTGCGATCGATTGGACTGTGGCCTCGGTGCCTCAGGCTGGCTCAGGGGCTGCAGGCGACTGATAGAGACGAGGGCTTGAAAAAGTGTGCCGAGTGGTCGCACCTGCAAGGGGCCCAGGATCAAAGTTGGCACGGTTAAGTGGGTGGCACACTCATCACAGAATAGAAGGCTAAAGATATGGCACTCCCTAACACAACACATATCATATATGCACATATCAATTTGACACCCTCACTTGGCAACTCATAGTTGGCACCATCAATGAAAACTCGTACACACCATGGCGAAAACAAAGATTAAGGGCGGGGGCACAAACTAACTCGAGGGCGCGCGGGCAACTCAGCGCAATAACGTACGCATCGCAGACATATGGCTAAATAGCGATTTAGCGCAACCAACACTTATATAGATGCAGGCCCTTGATCTTCAAGAATGGATGATTATTATAAACTCTCAGGGTGATTGGGAGAGATTATATAAGAACAGGACACTTAAGGTCGTAAAAAAAGCTAAAAGAGAAATACATATACACACAGGAGCAAGCCAAATTGGTACCTGGCCAGAAAATAACGCTGGAATTAGGGCCAACAAAAGGGTATAACTCAGACCATAAAATGGTTGAGAGTTTACTTCAAAATTGTCCCTATGGAAGGAGGATCCAGAGAGTGGATAAGAAAAAAGAGTAGGGTCTAAGGCGCACAAAAGAGACAATAAGAGTATTCAAGGGATGAAAAAATTTGTCGGCAAGCTCAAAAATGTGAGGTCGCTAAGCCAAAAGTCATAGAAAAGGAGGAGATTGGTAGCCAGTGTTTGTACAGAAGTGAAGGTAACATATGGTAGTCAGAGTGTCTCATGGGTAAATGTTAAGGAGGGTCACGATATAGGAAAAGGTGGTCACATCGGTCATGTTGAGAACGTAACAGATGAGGCCAGTGTCAATAGTGAACTTGTTAGCTTGTGATAAAGTGGTAATGTGTGGTGTGAGTGTGACTGTACACTAGTGTGTAAGTGTTATATGTGTGTGTGTGTGTTTCAAATATATAGTTGATGTTATGTGTGTTGTGTGGTTAGCTAGGATAGTGTGTAATAGTAATATTATATATTTCACGTTAGTTGGATGAGTGGTATAGTATAATTACTGTGTTATGATATAGTTAAAAAGTATTAAGTCTAATTATTATCATGTAGGTTAGGGTGTGTATATAGATGTGTGTGAGTGTAGTTTTTACGTGTAAGTATAAATATCTGTGATAGTGATATGTGATAAGTATTATAATGCATGTTGTGTGTAGTAACTTCACATGTGTGTGTATTAAGTATAAATCTATTGTGAAAGTGAAGTAAATCTGTGGTGTTAAAGTAAATTCTGGTAGTGAGTGAGTATAGTAAATCTAGGTGTTAGTGTGTGTGTTGAGTGTGGTGATGTGTGTGTTAGTGTGTGTGATGTAGTGGTGTGGATGTGTACGGTGTTCAAGTTAGAGTATATATAGATTACCATAAAATACGTTATAGTTCAATAGTTTAGGATAAACTGACTATAGAAACAGCATATAGGAAAAATATAAAAGTTCAGGTATGAGCCATATAAAAAATTAGTAGTTGGAGGCTCAAATTGACCACATGGTATCTGGCAAGCTTTGGAGAAAAGGTCAATGACAAACTACTTAATTAAAGTAACTCAATAAAAAAGGTGATAAGCATCATACTTAAGGGTTGACCAAAGAATTAGGTTGAATGATTTAGAGTCATAAAATTGAGACCCATTGGATAATTTACTGCAGGCCTCTATTTGAGTAGAAAAGGTCAAGGACTAAAGATAAAGCTAATCAAAAAGTAGAGTGAGCTATAGCTACTATATAATAGGTGGCCAAAAATTATGGTGATGAGGTACCTAATAATAATTGACATACATGGAAAGATCCACATAATGGGTTTGAGTATCGCACCAAAAATTAGGGTGGGACACGTACAACGGTTTGCTTACGCAACCGTTTTTGGCGTACAACCCTTATATCTTCTCGAGTAATAGGGTTTGCAAAATTTAAGGTAGAGAGATATATATTGCTACGAAATAATTGGGTTGCCAAAAAATTAAAGGGTTGCCTAAAAAAAATATGGAGTTTGCCATAAAAATTTAGTAGAGTTTCATCACCTCACATAAATATATTTAGGGTTATTCTACAAAAAATATAGGATTAGTTCTCAAAATAAAAAATGAGTTCAATGATTTAATTTTTTGTTCCAGTATGAGAGCTCAAAAATTTTCAAGTTCATATTTTGTTTGCATTTTCTTGTCAAACGAGTTCACTATAAATAGGTTCAAAATATTCAATAAATTCGTGTTGCAATTTTGATTCTACTTCTGTAAAAAGATCCCTCCTATACTATAATATTATTATTATATATATATTAATATTATGATATATATATAATATATATATATATATTATAATTATAATATAATATAATAATTGTATATTAATTTTAAGTTATAAGAACTATATATTAATATGCGATGCGATATTCCTTCTATTTTTTTATATGTTTTTCAAATATATATTATTATAATATATATATATATATTAATTAGATATATATATTATTATATATATATATATATATAAATTAATTATATTATATATATATATACCGTATATATATATATATTATATAATATATATTAAATTAATATATATTAATATACTTATATATATATATATATATATATAATATATATATCAGTTTTTAAATTGTGTTTTATGTGTTTTAAATTATAAAATTATATAGATTATATAGCTTACCACGATTTTTAAATTGTACTCATATAATATAATATATATATTATATTATATATATATATAATATATATATATATATATATATATTTTTTATATATGTTTTTCAAATTGTACTGAATAAGAAATTTTTATATCTCTTTCTTGCATTCTATATATTTCTTACTATAACAGTATATGTATTATAATATAAATATATATTAATATTATAATATATTATATATATATATATATATATTATGATGGGACGATTAATCGGCCAATCCAGCTCGATCGTGAAGGTAATCGGGCTGTTTTTTCAGGATCGGAATCGGGAAATCGGAATCTTAGTCAACAATTATAAATATACCGATTATATCTTTGACCTGATTACTTTGGTATACAATCTTGAAAAATAATTTTTAATTCGATATCTTATTAGATATTTCAAAGGTCAATTATATTCGAAGTCTGTTCACGTATTGAGATTTTTAATTTTATATTTTTCTGAATATATTATATTTAAATTAAGAAAACTGGATAGAGACGGTACGAATCTTTACACTGATATAAGATACTAAGTCATATAATCATGTTTAGGTTATATTCCTCACTAAGACAGTGATATATATACATAGTACATTTTATGATCACATGTATTTTAACGAGTTAGATATCAATTATAGTTATATGTTAATTAATTGATAGATTAAATTATATACCCGTGAACTCGTTACACAGTATTAGAGTAGCTCAGTATGAAATATTTTAGCCTTTAGTAGGTACTTGTATAATAATTGGAAGCTATTGAATATATAAATGTACTATGCCTTATATACGAGTTTATTCACTACTATTTTTGCATGTTAATCTATCAATACAGCTAATTACTAAATTATATAGTGATTGTGTCATATTCAAAATATATGGCAATGAATGTGAAACAGTTACCCATTGAATATAAAACACATGTAAATAGTAAAGGTGAGGATTAAACGCACTATTATGAGCTATATATATATATATATATAATATATATACTAATTATATTAGGAAAAAATGGCAATACAAGTTAACACATATATGGATTGCACATGTCTTTATAAATTCTATGACTATCAGAGGATGGACCCTAATATATCTTCATTAGATTAGCCCTCACCAGATATATTTTGATAAACAATTATATATTAGTAACGTAAAAAAAATTATATTAATTCAAGGTACTTTTATCAACAAAAGAAATTCTTAAACTTAATATAACACGTACTCGCCCCAAGCTATATTTTACAAGTTTGAAATAATAATATCAAAAACTTATATTTAAATTTATATATTAATACTGATATAAAACAGTACTAATTATATATAAGATATTATTATCAGGAATTATTAATACTCAAAATAAAACGTCATAGTAATGTAAGTACTCACTCACCATGATATACATTAAACTATAATGCCTTTCAAAAATATTTTTGTAACAAATAGTACTGGCAGGATTAGCCTGAGACTGAGGCTCCTTTTAGAGAGAAAGAGAGGAGTCAATCGAGGGAAGGCTAAAAGAAAAGTATATAGATACATCAGATTGAAGCACCCCTTAGAGTCAGGGGAATTTATTTTTAGAGGGAATGTTGACACGCAATGGAGGACTTATTATAAATATGGCCAGTGGCTATAAATAACTTGAAAGCTATACCTCCCAAGCATATTGTCCTCAACGCGCCACACTGCGTGAGGTTCAATCCACTCGGATGTATATTGAATTATAACTTTACTTATCTTATTATACTTCTGATTTGCTTCTTTAATATAACATCTATAATCATATTTTGGCGAATATATGCACAATATTTTACCATGCTAATTATCGGTAAATAAAATTAATGTTAATGTATAAGAAATTAATATAGTTATGAATATATAGATATATAAAATAAAATAAAGTGTTCTTATTTTTGATATGTGTTAATTAATTAATTCACAATAAATTATATTTATTATAATAAATTTTTTTTATATATATCCTATATATAAATAAACAACAAATAAAAAATATAGTTCCCTGCTAGAAAATAAGTATAAATATATACTAATTAATAATTTACGCGTGTGTCTTTAATTACTTAAAAAATTAGAAATAATTGAGTAATATTTATTTAGCTTTAAGGCATAAACCCAATACAACACTGTGAAGCCATTAGATAGTTATAACTAAATCCTATCTTTATATGTATATAACCTATATACTCTCATAAATAATTAAAAAGAGGACATACTAAAAGTATATCACATCCTAGGTAATAATATAATAAATATACTTCATAAAAAGTCATATTGAATAAAACATAACAATGTCCTCACTTTAAAATTGTAGATTTATATTAATTTGTTTACAAATTGACAACTAGAAATATATTTATATATACTCATGAAAGAAAATATTGCTCTAATATATACCACAATACATGGTACATTATTATATATAATAATATATATAGAGAAAGTAATTATAAATAGATATATAACGCACTCAACAGTAATTAGTATGTAATACAGTGGTGAATATATATAGTATCTTAGGAGCTTCCGTTGTAAGAGAGACTGACATGCGAAGGTAGGAATATTACTATATATATATATTATAATATATATATATATCTATATATAACGTAAGATTAAAGGATTCTGTAATATAGTATATTGAGTCTGGTATTTCATAGATTTGAGTGATACTCTTATTAACAGTGTAGTTGTGTATATATATAGTTTATATATATATATATAATATATATTATATATATATATTATATATATATATTAGTTATATATATAATATATATACTATATACCAATATATATAATTATATATATATATAATATATAATATATATAATTATATATATATATAATATATATTATAATATATATATATAATTATATATATATTATATATTAATATTAATTTATATATATATATATAATATTATATATATATTAATATATATATATATATAATATATATATATATATATATAATATATATATATATATATATATATATATTTATTTATATATATATTTATATATATATATACGCCCATATTATATATCTATATATATATATATAGTATATATATATTATATATATATATATATATATATAATATCTATTATAGTATATATATTTTATATATAATATATATATATATTTATATATACTATATTATATAAGTAATTTTATATATATAATAATATATATATATATATATATATATATATATATATATATATATATATATATATATAATTTGAAAGCGACTAAATGTAAAAAGTTAATGTTAATCTGAATAAATTTACTTTTATTTAATTTAATTGTCTTTGCAGAACAAAAACTTTTGTTCTTAATCTTTCATTTGGAGAGAAAATCTGGGTTAGAGATATGCGAGACGTCGTAATCGTCGTCGTCGTCGTCGTATTCCTTTTCGTGAGAGAATTGCTTTAAAGACGTGACAAGACGAGACCATAATAATTATTATACGAGAGATTCTTTCAAATATCTCTGTGCGTTATCTTAATTAAATAAAATGTTAAAATTCTTGGAACATAAAATTATAATAAAACTTCAATTAAAGTGCCAATCATAAGGAATTATTTTTCGTAATGATTATGTTTTGGTACTTTTTTTTTTGTATCATTTCTTCTCTGCTGATTCGTCGTAGTTGGAATAAATGATAATTATATTAAAATATTTATTTATTTATTTATATTTACTAAATTCTTTGAGACTAAATTTCTTTAATATAATTTTTTTCTCCTATGCCATTCACAGGCTGACTTATTTCTTCTGCGATAATATTGAAGAAAGAAACATAAATGATATTTTTCAAATATGAGAATTATTCGAAACTAATTAAATTTTACGAAATAAATCCCACAAATAAATCCTCGATTGATAAAGAAAAACCTTGTATTTGAAATTTATGCTGACACCTTCTTAACCGATGTCCAAAATCTTCACAGGCTCCATAACACTGAATTAGATTATATAAAAGTGATTTTGTACGACAATCGAAAAATATGTGAAATCAACTCTCTAATAACACGAAAAGATAAAGACAGGTCCAGGTAACTACTATATGTAGTGTTCCATTGCCTCCAGCTTTAGATCCTCAGAACTGGAGGAGAGCGTTGTGATTTTTTTCTTTTAGCTTCGAGCTAAGAGTTTTAGTTAGCGGAGCTTTCAGATGCAGGTATGCTACAATACCGAAATCTGAAATCTGTCCAATTTGCAAATTTTGATTCACCCTTTCAAAAATCCTCTCTAATTTTAAGACATTTAAGTATCTGGAGACAGTAATAGATTGACTATATTAACGTATCAGCCCTCAAATTTTATCTTGCTCGTACTTTTGCAATGTAAAGCATATTAAGTTTTAAATGACGACAAATCCAGTTTCACTGCGTTTGATCGTGTATAAGTCAAAAGAGTGGAAATAAAAAGAAGAGCATTGGAGCACTCGCTGGTAGGGTACTTTAAGTAATGATCATTGCAGTTAATTCCAAGGTAATAATGTTAAAATTGTGTGAATATTTAGAAAGATTAGTAATAATACAAGCTTGATTTATACATTCGAGGAGGAGGTATGTATCAGAAGAGTTTACAATGATAATGTCCATAGTAATATCGAGAGTATACGGAAAGTGATGTAACTATTCGGAGCTTCCTCATTCTTATTAGGAGTTTGTTTAGAAAGAGAAATAAAACTATGTAGCTCTTCCCCCCCCCCCCCAAAAAAAAAAAAATCCAAGATAATGCAGTTTGAGTTAAGCTTTTTGAAAGATGTTATGATTGTGTGATAGATTGCGCCTAGTTAAAAGATGAATTCGAATTTTGAGATATTGGAAATAACTATTTTACCTTAATTGGATAAATGCAAGATTATATTTCTTTTAATATTTGGCGTACAGAATAAGCCAAAATCATATATGGGGGAAGACAGTGAAAAGTTAGCCACAAATTAGTTGGAGGTAAAGAAGGAACTATAGCACTTGAAACATTTCAAACGGGGTTAAATGCTAAAATATGAGGAATAAGGTGGTCTTTAGTAAAAGGTAAACCACCTGCGGTGCCATCAGAAGAGTCAAGAGGAGGAAAGGAGGAGAAATAAAATTAGGGCACGCAGTTTGGGAGAAGTATCAGGAAGAGAAAGAGAAACCAGAAACATTATTGCAGCCTTCAAAAATGAGAATAAATTTTGTCGAATTCTGAGATGAAATATAAGCTGTATGAACTTCAAGAATTTAAAGATGATTTTTTTCTAATAGCAGAATTTCTGTGATGAATAATTTGGGAACGACTAAATATAAACCAAGGTTTAAGAGTTTAAATCGAAAGGAAAGAAAATGTAAATTTAGCTTCCATGCCAGAGATAATTACTTTAATCTGCGGAAACTGAGATATCTTCCTGCCGAAGTAGAAATCATTTCAAGATAAATGAAAGAAATAATACAACCGCAAGTTTGAACAGTTAGAAACGCGAAATTCCTACAAACCTCTCACCCATTTCAGGAGCCGTTTCAGCGTAAGACTTAGAAACATAAAACAGGAGAAGCCGAAAGGATTAAATAAGTTAACAGTACAAGGTGAAAAGTGTTTTTAATTCATATATAAGAAGATCAGGGATACGAGTAGAGATCTGTGCAAACTACTCGAGGTTGTCATAAACAGAGAAAAGAAAGACAAAATTTGCTAGTTCTAAAGATAACACTAAAAGAATTATATAGGCTGTTGAAATTTAAATTTCTAAGAACTGTCACTTTAAAGAAAGCAGAAGAATAGAGATTGTTTTCCAATTTTCAGTAGACAGAAAGAAATAAGGGTAATCAGTCGATATAGAAGCTGAAAAAAAGTTCGGAACAATTTAGTCGCCGATTGATAAAAAGGTTGAAACCGCATAGTGGAAAATTCTGGCTCGAAATCAGTATTATCCATAGAATATACAATGTTATTAAATATATAATCACAACATTCGTTTTTCTGAGAAAACATAGGACAGAGACATAAAGAAAGAACTTACTAGGGTATTTTCGGAGAGTTCAGATGCCTGAGTTTTGGTCAAAAATATGATTTAAGAAGTAGTGGAAATGGGTTGTACTTAACAGAGCAGAAAATAGAAGTAAAATCATTCATGTTACAAAAACCTGAAAAGAGTGACTTTGCACTAAAAAAAGCAGGTAGTTTTCTAATGATATCATCTCGTCTACCAGAGGAAATAAAATCTGAAGTGAAGATCGGGATAGGAGAGGATTAATTAAACTTCAAATTTCTAATATGCTTCATTATTCGCCGCCATTTAAATAATGTATAAAAGAAAATGTGTACAATTGTAAAATGTAGAACGGGTAGTATATAAAGGAAGAGATGAGATGGGAACACTTTTTGATCAAGCCTGTAGCCACTCCTAATACTGTAATCTCGAAAAATGTACTTGAGATATTTCCTAGCGTAAATGAAGCGCGGAAAGTACAAACAACTGAACATTGAAGTATGATGGAATAGTAGATATTAAATACATACACTAATTCATATGAAGGACATATTCTTAATTTTCAGCCAATTTTGATAGGAAAAAAACAGTAAACTAAATCTTTTTCTGACCTCTAAAACGTCTTTTTCGGGTGTTTTTCTGTGTCTATATTCATTATTTCTTTTGTATTTTTATTTTTCAAAACCTATATTTTCATATTTTTTGTTTCACCTTTTACAATTTTTTTTCGTAATGACTTCAAACTTGAACTATATATAGATGGGTCCATTACCTACAAAATGCACACGTCTTTTTGTTTGATTTTTGACCCAAGATCCCAGCAATGGTCACATTTCAAAACCTACTTTTTTTGGTTTTGAAATTAAAAATTCCGATAATTTATTTTCTAATCAGGCGATCAAGATGAAATTTTTAGGGCTTATTTAGATTATTGTTTTGTAAATGCAGTAATTATAAATTTGTTCTTAAATCAAATTTTCAATAAAAAATGTTTTGAAATTTTTTTTTTTTTTTTTGAGTATACAAAAAAATTATCAGTAAAAAAAAGGTGTATCTCGCCCGACTATACACGTCCTGAAAATTTGATGTTGATCGAATAAGTACGAAAAAAAATTCAATATTTCACTTTTAAAAAAATAATTTTTTGAAAAAGTGAAATATTGAAATATTTTTTCTTACTTACCGGATCAACATCAAATTTTCAGGGCATGTATAGTCGAGCGAGATAAACCTTTTTTGCTTAGATAATTTTTTTGTATACTCTAAAAAAATTTTTTTTAAAATTTGAGAATTTTTTTTTTTTTAAATTTGTTCCAAAAACAAATCCAAAACTACTTGCATATGCAAAACAATGATCTGCATAAAAAATGTGTATCTCCCCCGACTACATAAGCCCTTAAAATTTCCTCCTGATCGCATAAGCAGCAAAAAAAATAATCGCAATTTTTCATTTTCAAAACCAAAAAAAAGTTGGTTTTGAAATGTGACCATTGCTGGGATCTGGGGTCAAAAATCAAACAAAAAGACGTGTGCATTTTGTAGGTAA
>JABUQX010054168.1:32500-37500 GCA_015478945.1 Trachelipus rathkii | reverse complement strand
CTAAAAACTATTTTCTCCGTAGAAAATGCAATAACTTTCTGGTTCCTCTTCCTCCCGTCCTTTCTGTCATTAAAAATGTTAACTCTAATTGCTTCTCCTTCTTTCCTCTAATAATATTTTCAGACGTCACAACTACCGTTTTATCATCAGCTATTGCTGAACTCTTTGCTCAAACCTTTGCCTCTAATTTCACCTTAGACGATTCCGGTGCTATTCCTCTTCCTCCACCCTTTCAAACTCGTTTATATCTAACATTGTAATTTCTTCTAAAGACTTTATTTTCGCTCTCTCTGAACTCAATATGAAGAAGACTACTGTCAAGATGGTATCCTCCTGTGGTTCTCAAGCTTGTGCTTCCAAGCTTGCACCCTGCCTTGGTAATCTATTTCGTCTCTGTCTATCTACTTTAATCTTCCCTTTCTGCTGGAAACGTGAGCTCATTCAGCCTGTGTCGTAAAAAGGGGGAGCACCTCTTAACTCCCATTCTGCCTTCTTATCGCTTTAACCTTCGTTCTTTCTAAAGTTTTCGATTCTATCCTTAACAGGAAGATTTGTAAATATATCAATTCTTTAAATCTTTTCTCTGAACGTGAGAATGGCTTCCGTAATAAACGTTCTACTGGCGATCTTCTTTTCCTTCTCTCTGATTCTTGGTGCTCAACTCTTCGAAATTTCGGTGAATCTTTTCTGTGATGATAGACATATCGATAGCCTTCGATTGAGTGTGGCGCAAAGTTTTTATTTCTAAACTTTCTTCCTTAGGTATCTATTCTTCTTTCTGTGCCTTGCTCTCTAATTTAGACTCCGCCCGATAAACAGCAGCAGTTGTAGACGGTCACCATCCATCCTTCAAATCTATAAATAGTGATGTTCTTAGGCTTCTGTGCTTCCCCCAACTCTTTTTCTACTTTTTATTAATGACCTTCTCTCTATTACTTCTTCACCTATCCACTCCTATGCCAACGACTCCACCCTTCTTAATCATTCATTTTGAAAGATGTCTAACCCAAACAACCCAACAGAGTCAGCTTTGGAGTAACTAATCTCTGATCTTTCTCGAATTTCTAGTTGGAGCATTGAGATAAAGGTTTTTTCAATCCCTCTGAAATTCAATTCTTTCATTTTTTTACTTGACATAATCTTCCACACAACTGTAACAATATCTTCTTCGATACGCAAGTCAAACCTTCGTCTCTCCTTAAAATTCTTGGTGTTTCTTTTTCTTGTGACCTTAATTTTAAGGATCACGTTGTTTTTCTTTCCAAACAAGCTTCTAAGAGGTTGGGTGTTCTGAAGAGCCTTCAAAATTACTTCGCGCCACCCACAGTTGTTTGCTCTTTAAATGGGTGCTGTTCGCCCCTGTATGGAGTATACCTCACATATTTGGAGTGGTTTCACTCACAAAGTTCTCCTATAAAAGAGGGAGTCAAGAGCTCTTCATCTTATCAACTCGTGTGTGCTCTTACTAACTCTCTCTCCAGTCTCTTTTTGCCCATCGAATTGTTGCCTCACTTTCTCTATAATATTGCTATAACAACTGACACTGTTCTTCTGAACTCTCAGGTCATTTACCTCCTCCATCGAGAAGGGTTCGTGCGACACACCTTGCTACACAATTTCATCCTATCTCTGTCAAACTCCCTGACTCCAGACTTAACCTCTATACTCAATCTTACAAGCACCCCACTGATAAAGTCTGGAACACACATCCATTATCTGTTTTCCATACTATCTATGACTTACATATTTCTAAGCCCGTGCATCGGGACATGTCGGCCTTTATGAACTGGGATCGGATTGGGAATTTCTCTTAACTTTGCTTAACTGCTGCTGTCCACGAGCAGACTACATATTATATAAATATAAATATATATTAATATATAAATATTATATATATATATATATATAATTATATATATATATATATATAGTATATAATATATATATATATATATTATATTAAGTATAGTAGTATGAAAACTGCCGTCTGGATAAGAGGCTATTAGATATAGTACAATGTTTCAGATGAACAATCTTAGGGGTGTGCTAGAGTATGAGAAGAATTAATAAAATGAGAATGAACGGGTATAGCGAGTTGTGTGGTGTGAAGAAAGGAGGTAAATTGAGAAAAGGAAATGAAATATATTGAAAAATGGCATTGGATCATTTTGGAAAGGATGAAATGATAGTCGGTTGGGTGAAGCGGATGTATAGTGGTGAGTGTGTAGGGAATCGACTGGCGATGGGAAACCTAAGAAAAAGTGGATTGAGTCAGTAAAGGAATGCCTGTAGGAGAGAAATGTGAGTTTTGGGCAGACGCGAATAAGAAAGGCTGCATATAGGAGTTAATGCGGGTTTCGAAAGGGTTATGGTTGTGGCCACCTGGGCCAAGGATGACCCTACATTGACGAGATGTAAAGTGAAGGTCCGTCGCGTCCCGGGAAGCTCTAGGGTGGATTTCTGACTGCGACGATGTAAAAACTAAAAGGTATAAAGGGGGACGGTAAGGTTGGGCTTTCTTTACGACTTGCGTCAATATTCTTCTACTACTTTTCTGGTTTCCGGTGCATGAGACGCACCTTACCCACAGTCAATGGGAAAGAAGGTGAGTGATGATATATATATATATATGGATATATTATATATATATATTATATAATATATATATATATATATATATATATATTATCATATATATATAGATATATATATTATATATACATTTTATATATATATATATATATATATATATATATATATAATATATCTATATATCATATATATATATTATATATATATTCTTTATATAATATATATATGATATAAAATATATAATATATTTATATATATATATATATATTTATTATATATATATATATTATATATATATATATATATATATATATATATATATATATATATATATATATATATATATATATATATATATATATATATATATTTATATATATTAATATTCTAAATGTAGATATATAATATATAAAATTATATATAATATATATATATATATATATATATATATATATATAATATATATAGTATATATTTATAATATATATATATTTATATATATTTATAATATATATATAATATTATATATATATATATATATATATAGCAGGGTGTATAATATATATATATATATAATATATATATATATATATATTATTCAAATATACTTATATTTTTATAGTTCAAGTTACAAATCTTTTCAAAAACTGATTTTTTGCTGGTCACTAGAAAATGTTGGAACAGGGTTTTCTTTGACATGCCAATACAAATAAATGGATAAAGGAAAAAAAATACGCTCGGAATCAACGTTTTAGAGCCCGCCCAATGCTGCCTTTATTTAAAGCAAATCGGATAAAATTTAAATGAAATTTTGGATTTGTAATTTTTTTTCCACAGTGGGGAAAAATCATATCCTCCCCCGAAATGCAATTTCAGTAATTTTTACTTTTCTTTATAAAATAACAGTTATCCTTTTCAGAATTTGTAAATTAATGTCAATTTCAAATTTTCGGGAAAACAGGAAACCGATTTGACACAAAATCAAATCATAGTTAAAGGAAAATCTGTGTGTCAATGATAAGCTGCTCTTCTGTCCGTAACAATTCCTTGTTGAACTCATTCATATTCACATTGTAGAAAGATAGATTCCTCCCTTGACTATCCTTGAATGAAACTTACTATCAATAATCGATAATTAATTATTAGTCCTGAAATGTTGCTGTCTTCAGTTATTGTATACAAAAACAGAAATTATTATATAGTGTATTATATTTCATGGCTTCTTTTACGTGTAATTTGACTTTAGAATCATTTTGCATTTACGGTGCCATAGTTTATTTACAGCGAAATTCTCCTGTAATATATATTGCTTTTTAGCAGATTTACATTTTTTCACATTTTCATCTTTCATCCATTCTTTGAGAGGAAGAGCAATCAAATATATTATTGTTTTTTTTTTTTCTAGTTTGTTGGTTGGAGCTCCGGCGGCAAATACATCTCAAGTTGGAGTGACTTCCGCAGGCGCTCTCTACTCGTGTGATCTCTCAATAGACGACGAATCAACCATTAATTGTGTTCAGTTGCAAGTCGATGTGAGAAATGCAGAACAAAAATATGTGCCTTTTATTGATGAAGATTTAAAAGATTTCAAAGGCTTGGGAGCTTCCACTTTCCAAACAGCGTGGAAATGAAAAGTCCTGGTAATATATATACCGTATATATAGTATAATATATATATAATATATATATTATATATATATAATATATATATATATATATATTATATATTATATATGATATATATATATATATATATATATATATATATATATATATATATATTATATATATATATATATATAGGCTATATATTTATATATATATATTATCTATAATATATATATATTATATAGTAATATATAATATATATATATATATATTTATATATATATATATATATATATATATATAATATATATAATATATATATTATATATACTATATATATATAGGCTATTATAGGATATTATATATATAATAATATATATATATATATTATATATATATATATATATATAATATATATATTATATATATATATATATATATATATATATTATATATATATAATACATATATATATATATATATTAGATATTTATATATATATATATATATTATATCACATACCGTATATATAAATATATATATATTATTATATATAGAGATTTTTTTCCCTTGGTTAGACCTTCAATCATTTTCTAGTTATTAAACTCATGGAGCGATAGTTAAAATTATTTTATTTTTTAAATCACGGACTTAAAAATTGAGGAAGTTTAAACTAAGTTTTATCTATACACGGGCACTTAATTCTTCATTTAATATTAAAACACTACATTTTATAATTAAGGGTAGCTTCGAGCTTTCGTGTACGGTATACGTACACCTCCCTTCGGGAGCTGAGGGGC
>JABUQX010054168.1:25000-27500 GCA_015478945.1 Trachelipus rathkii | reverse complement strand
ACAGTTTACCAATGGCTGGGTCTTCTAAAATGAAAGAATCACTGAGTCAAAGCTGGATCACTGAGGCGGTGCTGGAGCTCGAGTCAGAAGAAAAGCACAGAGTGTGTAGCCGAGGAAGATGAATAACAATAACAAAACAATAACAATAACAATAACAATAACAATAACAATAACAATAACAATAACAATAACAATAACAATAACATAACAATAACAATAAAACATTATAAATATATATGATATACTTATATAATATAATATAATATATATATATAATATATATATATATATTATATTATATCTATATATTATATATATACTATATATATTATATATATATATATATTATATATATATATATATATATATATATATATATTCTGACCGTCGTTGGAGTCGGACACACTGGAAACAGCTGGGGAAGAAGAAACGAGAGCTTGAGAAGAACCTGAAAAAAGTGCTATTCTGAAAGCTCCAAATAATTTTAGTCTGAGAAAAAGGAGAAAGCAGATTAAATGCAGTAAGAGTAAAAATTTAATCAAACTCTCAGTAAATACACCTTCTACTTTGGTAAATATTTTAAAATATAGTTGAATTGTTCGAAATTAAAATCAAAATTTGTTAAATTAATTAAAAACAAGATTAATATTTGTATAACACATTTCAAGAAGAGGGGCAACAATTTTTGTTTATGTCTTCCTGCTAATATTTAATAGATAATGGAGTTTTAACGAAAATAACTTGAGAAGCTGAAAATTTTTTTAATCGGTTCTTTTTGATAATAATAAAAAAATTAAATATGATTTGGACATATATATATATTTGGATATAGGATGGAATTATTGGGTAGTCGATGGAAATGACTTGTGTTCAAAGAAGATTGGATGTTTCGTCATGGTCAGGACAAATAAAGATTTATGGCTATAAAATGGTTATAGGGTGACAGGGCTAGCAACCCAGTCCTCCCCTTTTTGCTTGTATTACTCTTAAACCAACGATGGAATCTTATTCGCCTAGAAGCACGATCCTCTGGAGAGCACTGGGAGAATGAGTTTTGAGGCCTAATGGAAGAAGATGCTAGTTCTACTAAAAGGGCGAAAACCCTACATGAGAGTGTTTAACTCGAGGGCTGGAGTCGGAAACCATGGTGCCGAGAAATAGTCTTCTGGAGTGCTCTAGGATCAAGAGTTTCAGGGTCATAAGGGAGAAGATGCTGGCCCAACTGACAGAGAGAAAACCCTACCTTTGAGATAGTAAATAATATATATACTATATATATAATATTATATATATATAGTATATATATATATATATATATATATGATATATACTATATATAATATATATTATATATACTATATATATATATATATAATAGTATATACTATATATATATATATAATATATATATAATGTGTGTGTGTGTGTTGTGTATGTGTGTGTTGTTTGTGTTGTGTGAATGTGATGTGTATGCATGTTTGTGTATGTTTATGAGATCTATATAAACAATTAGTTAAAGGAATATCTTTATTATTAAAGCCGTTGGACTTTACAATAAATTTACTTCATTTTTTTTTTTGGGGGAAAAAAGGGGCAATTCACTTTACATTTGAACTCGATTTCCAGTTGAATTGCTCACCATTCTCCCGATGTAACATCTTGTAATTTGCTTTCACAGATTGTTGGAGGAGTAAAACTGGCTCCTATTCTCGTTATGCAACAATAATAATCAAGTGACTATGCTGATCAATAGACGTCGAAAGATCGTATTTTAGGTTTTCCAATCGATAAGATTGAATTGTCTTTGATTGTTTATAAAATCCCCCTTTTCATTTTTTTTAAATGGCACCATTGTTATGAAATTAATCAAATCAGTGTGGTCAAACTCATAGCCTAAATATAGTGCGGATCTCATCTCATTTTGCAAGTCAGATTCATTTTTTAATTCTTTACATTTATGGTTGAAAGTAAGTAAAGATAAGGCAATTTTTATTTTTATTTTCCCAAAAAATGTGCTACATTGTTGTTTGAAGTGTGCCTTCTTATGTTGTAAGTCATTATATGATATATAACGGCAAAGTTCTGTAGTGTGTAATAATCCTTATTCATGACCACAGAAATGAACAAATTCGCTTCTCTATTTAACCTGTAGATTATTCATTTTCTACAGATGATTAGTATAAGCTTAATTAATGTTTTTTTTTAACGAGACAGTAAAGAAATTTAATGACTTAAATCATAATTCATTTTATTTAAAGATTTTTAGGATCATAATATATTATTATTTACGTATTCTTAAAATGTTTTAAAATTTTCGAGTGTTTCTTTGGATTTATAAAAAGAAATCAGTTTAGCTTGATTTAAATTAAGAATGTTGCTACTTGCATAACCTTTCTTTTATACAGCATATGTAATATTTTGTGTCACATAACATAGTGCCGCAGTAAATTGAAAAAGTTTGCTTACCCGTGATTTAGTCTAACCATGGGTATAAAACCTG
>JABUQX010054168.1:17500-20000 GCA_015478945.1 Trachelipus rathkii | reverse complement strand
TCTAAACACTAATCCTCAGTTTCTCCCTTTATTTATTGATGCGGAAATGACCTTTTCTAAGTCTGATGAATGCAGCAGTAATGCCCTTCACATACACTCTAATGATTTTCTCTGTTAGCATCTTCATGCAAAATATTGGTCAGTCGTACTTTTTCCTGGTCTGAAACCGCGCTGCCATTATCCAATCTTGCCCTCGACCTCCACCCTCAATCTTTTTTCCAACATCCTCTCATATATTTTACTAACCCCCACTAACAAAGCTATTCCTCTATAACTTCCGTATATTCTTCTAACTCCCTTCTTAGGTATTGGACAGATTACTGCTTTCCCCCATTCTGTTGGTATTTTTCCTTCTTTCCATACTTGGTCTAACAGTCTTGTCAACCATTTAGTTATTCCTTCTTCCGTTTTGAATAGTTCATTATTCAGTCTATCGTATCCCACACTTTTCCCATTTTTTTAGTATCTTAATTGCTCTTTTCACTTCCTCTATCTCTATCATTCTAATGTCCTCATGTTCTGGTCTTACTCTCAGGGGTATTTCCTTCATTTCCTCCTCCCTTTCTAATCCGTTCAATAATTCCTCGAAATACCCCCTCCATCTTTCCGCCACCTCCTCTTCCTCTAAAAGAGGTCCTCCCTCCTTATTCAGAACCGTATGCATTTCCGGTTCCTTATTTCCTCTCGTGCTCTTGGCCATTCCATATACAAGTTTTCCTGTGCCCCTCGTATCCTCCTTTAGTTCTCTTCCTATTCTTCTCCAAGTAATGTCCATACTTCTTCTTTTTAAATCTTCTGCATTGTTTCTCGCGTTTACATATTTTATTCTGTTCCCCTCCGTTCTTGCCTTCATCCATTTCCTTTTTTTTGTTTTTTGTTTTTTGAGTTTCACTGCGTTCCTAACATCCTCATTCAAACATGCCGTCTTCTTTTTCCTCTCCCCTGAGACTTATTTCTTTCCTAGTATTTCGCTTGCGATCCGATCTACTCTTGTTTTAAAGGTCTCCCAACTCTCCTCCTCCGTTTCGAATCTTTCGAATTCTTGTGTGAGCTTTTCATTGAACAGGTCAACCACACCATATATATATAATATTATATATATATATAGTATATATATATATATATCTAATGTATATATATATATAATTATATATATATATAATATATATATATATATATATATATATATATATATGAAACTAGGTTTGCGCTGTCCAAATTGCACTACTACGAAAAAAGGGGTTAAAGCAAACGATTGACGCCCCTGTAGGAATGTGTTTCAGATCATCGGATCTTCAACAGTTTACTCCATTCTCCGTTCCCTATGATATAACACATGGTTAGTTTATATATATATATATATATATATTATATATATATATATATTGAATGTATATCTAGTTAGTTTATATATATATATATATATATATTTATATATATATATATATATATATATATATATATATATTACTGAGTGCCATGACTCACTTGCAGACCTTTTTAAGGAGGGAATGCAGATAAAATTGTAAGAGATTTCACCTAAGCTCAGACTAAGGCAATCTTCCAGGTAAGCACAGACGTAAGTTTTAAAGTGAGAATGATTAAACACAGCAGAAAAGCTTCTGATGGAAAGGAATTTCACATAATAGAAATGGCTGAAATGAAGAAACTACCACATCGGTCAGTTTCCAATCTGCGCACAAATATCACGTGAAGATAGAAGGTATGGCAATTTTATGCAGCTAATGTTCTGGTAAGTTGATGGAATAGACAGATCAACTCCCTCGAGCAGCTGCAACTTTGATACATATATCTAGAAAAGAGATAGAACGTTAATGATCAATGTTTGATCTCAGATGTAAGGAGTCAATGGAGTTCAGAAAGTAAAGAACAGTTTATTAATATTTTAGCAGTTACTCAACTCAATACAAGCAATATGTGGCTGGAGCTAAAATATATCCCTCGACTACTACAACAGCAAATTTGCAAAATTCTGTTTTCAATGGAGAAAATTGCCCAAACTGACAGTATTGGGAGATAAGTTAGAGGTTGCCTCTTCTAACTGTAAAGAAGAAAGTATTTGTGAAGCTGAACGAAGAGTGCTTAGCCAAGAAAATAAGTTAGAACGTACGAAACACCTGTGCAAATTTCATATCTTATTGAATTTTTAAAAGCTTAAAACGTTCCATTAAGCAAGAACTTTAGCTCAAACCGTACAAAATATTCGTGGAGAAAAATTAAATTAATTAAAAAAATTGATGACACAATTAAGTGCGAAGAGGTTACTAAAACTAATTATCGTATGCGAATTGAGTTGCTATTTATTTATTTATTTATTTATTTATTTATTTATTTATTTATTTAGTTTAGCGATGAAAAGATATTTACGATTAAAATAACTTTGAACTCACAGAATGGAAGATTTTACGCTGCTGATGACAAATGAAAAATTAAATTTCTGATGAGAGGATGTAATCTGTGATGAAATTTCGTTTCCCTA
>JABUQX010054168.1:5000-12500 GCA_015478945.1 Trachelipus rathkii | reverse complement strand
ATAACATTCTAATCAATGGAATGAGTGAAGGCTACATCTGCACTCTAGGATTATTCGAGTTGAAAATTCTAATATAAGTGGAAGAATGAGGTATGTGCTCGAACAAATATAGTGAGATTCATCCTCTCTCTCTCTCTCTCTCTCTCTCTCTCTCTCTCTCTCTCTCTCTCCTCTCGTCTCTCTTTCCCTGTGCGTTTAGAAAACGGATTATCTTTGTCCTGTGTGTGTGTGTGTGTGTGTGTGTGTGTGTGTGCCAACTGTGTGTGATGTTGTGTGTCTTGCAAGCATATTGAGCGCAATATAAGAAATTCTAATAATAACGTTCTGCATGTAAAATTAGCTTCACGAATTTTGATTTACAGGCGAAGTTTTTAGTGAATCAAGTTCTGGCTTCATTTCCTATGGGAAAAGTTTTCCTTCAGAAGTTGTCAATGGAGTCGCTGATAGGAATCACTTTATTTGGCTTTCCAACATGTACTTGGGATACTCAGTCGAAGAAGGATACTTCAAAGGCCAAAATGGCATTGCTGTGGGAATGCCAAGAACTGCTCAAGTTTCTGCTCAGAATTACGGTGTAAGTGCAGTATTAGTAGTGGTTTTACTACTATTACTACTATTTATAATAATAGTAGTTACCGAACAGTTTGGGATCCATCACCCTTTTCTCAAAAAGTATAAGAGATATTTGCTTTAAACTTGGAATATAATCTATATATGGGCTAAGGCCGAATCTGTGTAAATTTCAAGTCTGTAGGATGTATATAGAGGGTGGTCACCCCCGAGGGTGGACGCCGATATTGCGCTTACGCCTTTGTAGCGTGATCTGAATGTATGAGTTTAAGCCTAACGAGAGTTGGGTTCGAGCGTGATGACGTAATCTCGGCGCAGCCGAGATTACGTCAGCGCACGAGAGCGCGCGCGCGCGCACACACACACACACACCCTCACATATTATTATTTATTATTATTATTATTTTTTATATTACATCGAAGAAGTGTTTCCGGAGGAAACACTTCTGAGTTGTTTTAATACCCCTTCTACGTATCCTTCGTCACCTTCTACATCTCCACCGTCAGCGTCTTGCATTGCGTTCGAATCCGATTCAGTCTCCTTCGGAGACTTTTTGTGTCTGTCTTTGGTTAGCTTCCCTAGCCATCGACTCAAGCTCCAGGTTCGCGCTGCCCCGCAGGGTTCGACTCCGGCCGCGATTCCGGCTCCGGCTCCAGCTCCACGCCCCGCCCCGCACCGTACCGCACCGCACCGCACCGCACAGCGCCGTAGCGCTCCGCTTCCGACTCATCCTCTGGACTTTTTTTTTATTATTATTATTATTATTATTATTATTATTATTATTATTATTATTATTATTATTATTATTATTTTTATTTTTATTATTATTATTATTATTATTATTATTATTATTATTATTATTAATTTATATTATTATTATCCTCCTTCTCTAGACTTTCCCATGTCTATTTTTTATTTATCACGATGGTATTATCATAGTTAGATCTCGGGAGTGTCCCTCCTCCATGTATTATTCTTATTCTGTGATTATTTCCACCGCGGGGAGTTCTTTCTTCGCATCCGGTTTCCAAGTTCACGTTAAATATAGCCCCTCATCCACATTCCTACCTAAATATTGTGGTTGTTAGCGAGGAAGTATATTAATTTATGAACCTTATTATGTTTGCCAGACGACGTTTTTAAGGTTTCCCGTATTGAGTTAGGGTTATAGAAAAATAACTTGGAAAAATAACATCAATCGAAAGAGTAGTGAAGAAGTTAAATACTAATTAATAACGTATTTATTATTTTTTCTAAAGTTTTATGTGTTTTCGTTTTCATTATTGGGTGTGAGTTCATAACTAGTTTTGTGCTTTTTTGTAATGGTGAGTGACAGCGTAGATTCTTAACTGGACTCGATTCATTCTCCGCTAGATACGTTTCTCGAGAATCTCAAGTTAGATCTATCCATCACGAAGGCGCTACCGTTGATATTTCAGCTGCACACGACAACACACATTAAAAACTCAATTGCAAAATAAGGATAAATTACAGCAATTTGAAGACATAATTTTATATTAGTATATATATTATATTTCTATTATATATATATTATATATATATATACTATAATTATATATATACCTAAGGGTTGGTGACTATATATACCCGTCACCTCCTAATATTAATAAAAAATTCAGTAATATATATATAAGTATATATATTATTATATTATATATCACTCAAACCTTTGCCCCCCCCTAAAGAAATCCTGCCTACGCCCATTGTATTATGTATTTACCGTAAATTGGGGTGTTATACTCATTGAAAATTTTAGTATGTAAGTACTGGAATTCAGTTAGTTGTATATTATTTCTATTAGTCAAATATATCATATATTTATAGGTAATTAATTAGCATTAGTGTAATCTGTAATTGCATAGTTGGTCTATATTACTCTGTATATATATAATATATATATTATATATATACGTATATATATATATATATATATATATTATATAGGCACCGGTTGTCTTAGGAGTCATCTGCATATATATTATATCACGGCCCAGATAGGGGCTCGAGCCGACGGGAACAGAGACGAGTTTTTCCATGCCCGTAGGGGAGGGGCGGAGGGAACCCCCGCGACACCCAAATACCAACGAGTAAAAATAATAAGGGCTGCATACTTAGCAACCACCAATGTATCTGTCTTTAATGTGTATATAAATAAAATTATGTAACACCGAATTCTACATTTTTCCCTATTGACATAAATATAAGTATTGGGGTAGTGGTCATTCAATTTGAGTAACTCAGAATTTCCTATAATATGTATATTAAACTTAGACTAACATCTTGATATAACATATAGACACTCACAGAAATGAATCTTCCTAAGACCTTCACATATTGTGTCGATTAAGTGTATCACTACCCAATCATCTTTTAATGTAATATAACATATAAAAAGAGATGATATGAAGAAGCAGTTTTAAATGTCTCAATCACTCTTCAGTATGCATCATTTGGTAAATTAAAATTATTCCAATGTCTAGTGCGTTTAATAGCGACGAAATATAATGGTGGAATTCTTTATTATTTATATTGATCTTTGTTTTTATATTAGCATTGATTTTCTTTCATTAATTAAAGTGTAAAATAATTTTCCTTTCGGAAAAAAAAAACTAAATTTATTTCTTTTTCTTTCTACATTTCATATTATTATGTAGTGTCAGTTTTTTACAGTAACCTTAAGATTAGCAATGCTGTTCAAACAGGAAAAAGTTCCAAAATGAAAAGTACTTTTCGAAGCAGACTTCAATTTTCAGTAACGCACAAACAAAGGTCAAACATAAATTGTCGGAAGAACCTCAATTGCAAGTTTTGTAATTTAAGTTGCCAGCTATGAGTGCAGCTCTTTAACGCAGGCTAGTAAATTCACTATGCTTAATCATGCAATTATCAGTTATTTAAATGTTCTGAGTGTAACTTTTGAATGTGTAACCTCGATAACTAGGAAGTTTTATTAGAAAGGGGCATAATGCTTGAAATCAGTACTTCGGTTATTTCTTATTGGCTGAAAGGAATATAGATACTACTTTATATAGAGATGCCGTTTCATACCGCGATGTTATATAGACTTATAATGAAAGGGTAGGAATTTCACTCTCAGTGGAGCTATAACAGACTGTGTGAGAGAGAACGTGTGCTGATCCCAACAACGACAGGAACTCCAACGTCCGAACCATTGTAAAGTAATAGAAGCCATTCACCGCTGTATGCCAACCTTATATAAGGTGTTTACGGGAAGGAGTGTTGGCAAAAAGGATCCAAGAACATTTGGATAACAATTAAACATCATAAGCGAGAACAAAAAGGGGTCATGTTCTCGTACAAGAAATAGTTATGGAACCTAAAGACAATAACTTCACTCATCGATTACAGGAAAAATTCGAGGAGGGCCAGAAAAACCTAAAGTTGGCGATGATAGACTATTATAAAAAAGCCTAGCCGTACAGAGTGTGGTTCCCTCACAATTGGCTCAGAGAAGTTTATAAAAAACTCGTGTAAAATTAAGACCGGTGAGAAAATTGTGAGAAGGAAGGGGTTTCATAGAAAATGCAATGAAGATGAGAAAGTTAATATAATCTCCATTATTGAAGAAGGAATTTATGGTTAAATAATAAGGGAAGGAAGATAGAAAAATAAGAGGAATATTCCAGGGAGACCCATCTCTCCTTAATATTTGAGCTGCCTAAAATTCGTGCTGAAGGCACTTTAATTAATTGGTATGTGTGGACTTGACTCGAGTTACGTATAAATATACTGGGAAGTTGACAGCATGATGACCAGAAGAAAGCGCCTAACTAATGACATTTCCTCACCTATTGTGTGTCTCTCGCTATGACTTGAATCTACGCATCAAGATGAGAGAAGAAATTCATTTAAACAAGTAGTATTGCGCTAAAAGGTTTTCTAGGATGTGATCTCTGGGTTTCGTGGCACTACGATTAACAATTGTGGTTTTTTCATACTCAAGAAAAAAAATGCGGTGCGCTTATAGAGAGAAAAACAAATAAAAAAAACAAATAAAATAAATATATAAAAAAAAAAATATAAAAATAATTATAAAATGAATGAAAAAGCGAGAACATAGAAATTGAAGGAGATATAATTAAGGAGTTTAGAACAAGAACACATCGTACAAGTATCTTATTAATAGAAGAGTCAGGAAAATAGAACACAACATTAATGAGGGAAAATAAAAAGGATATAGGAGAATAAGAATTAAAATTATCTTAAAATCGGAATTGAACCCCAGAAACAAGATGCAAACCATTAACACCTTGGCGATTACGGTACTCTCATATAGTTTTGGAATTATCGACTGGAATGCAGGAAGACTTAAACAAGCGGATTGTTTTGATGACCAGGGAAAATGCTGCCGCAACAAGATGACCTATAAAAACTAGATGTGTGATGCATACGGATATACACATGTATCCAGATAAAGGAGGAATGGGGAGTAATTTAAGTAGAGTACAATATACTCAAATCTGAAATAATAGGAATTGGAAAATATTTGAAGGGGAAGATTCATTGGATGGGTATATGAGCATGAAAGCTTGAAACCTTCATCAACTTCATATGAAAGTTATGTAAAAAAATTTGATCGGTATTTACATATGTGTGAGAGATATTCATGAGAAGAAAAAGAAGAAACAAATAAGAAGTTTGTGATGTGAGAAAAAAGTGAGTACCTCTTCTTCCGCTAAATTATTCGGCTGATTTAAATTCAAAAAAAAGATCCATTAATTTCCCACTTCTTATCCATACGATCTATAAAAATCCAATACTCTATTCATATATTTATTCTAAAATTTCACTTTTTATAATTTATTGATTTCACGTGTAATAAACTTACCACGATTTACGAATTTCACTCTTACTGCTATTGGAACAGATCTTTTTATTCTTTACATTAGCTCAATATACATTATTTACAAAACTCTACAACAATCGTATCAAAAGTTGAAGGTGGTAGGTTCCAGCCTGAGGGTGTGTACATAACTCTATATTCTCTACTTATTTTGGTTTTATATATTAACTATATTTTTACTTTTCGATAAAACACTTTAATATTGCTTTGTTTAATACTATTTCCACTTTCTCTATAATAACAACTAATACTAACTATTATACCTCTTCTATATATCCACCTTGTAATGATACTACTTTGGTAAATCTTATTTACAAATTAATCTCCGTTCTCTTAACAACAAAAATAAAGTAGTAATCTAGTGTCACCTATTAATTCTTCTTCATCGTCCTTCTCTTTTGCCTTCCTTTAAAAGAATATCTCTCTTGCAACAAATGTCGTTCACCAATTTTCCATTTATGTTTCTTATTGTATAGGTTACGTTTAATTCCTGGTTCATGATGATTAATTTAAAATCTTTGTTGTGAAATTCTCAGGTCAGGTGTGTTAAAAAGAGTAAAACTCGGTGATGTGCGGAGTCTATCTATCTCTCATGCCTTATGTTCATTTATTCATTATTAAAGAAACATTTAGACGGTTTAGGAACCTTGTGTCTTAATACGAGTTACATACAAGCTGTTTAACATTAACTGTCTCTTAAATGACGTGTGAAAATCTTTCCATTTAGCATTTTCACAAACATTTAGCTGGCTCATGTACTTTCGCGAGTTCTACTACAACCAGTTATTTATGCGTTTCAATATCCTCAAAATAATCTGCAAGATACATTCCTAGCCCCTTTGCAAGTTGCTCTTATTACAATTTCATCGTGCTTAAAGTCTGTTGGTTTTAAAATCACCTTTGATTTACATCCATTTAGCTTTAAACACTTCAGTTTAAAGTAATTCCATTACAATCTTTCTCAGTGCTAGTCTCAGTAACAAAATAGCTCAAAAAACATATATGACTTATATATAATAATACTTCGATTATTTTATAAGTTATCAATATAATATTAATATATTATAACTTTCCTTTTAAACTCTGATTTTCATTCAAAAATTTATTTCCGATAAGCTTTGAAGTCTCGTTGCCTCATTCGATTTTGCTTAAATTTAATTATTTGTAGCAGAATTTTCCTAAAGTTATTCCACTTAAATATTTTTTAGTGAAGGAATCTAAGTTAATAAACAATGTCAAACTTTTCTTCAATTAAAATTTCTTAAATGACTTGTTCGTGACTTGTGTTAATTAATTAGACTTGCGACTTTTAGTTTAAGCCCCAAAGGAAATATTCTTCTTTTAAACTCTGATCACTCTTATAATCTATTTTATATATTATATTATATATTATATATTACTTAACTCCTGTCTATGAAATATTAATTAGATTGATATATCTATTCCAATTATAAGTGCGAGTAATTTTCTTCATTATATGTTCTACGTATAATGTGAATGTATTAATTGAGACGTATGTATATACGGAGTTACGGGCTTGCAATTTGTTTATTTAGCTATTTGTATTAATCTGCTAAGGTAGCTTAAAGTATACAGTAAAGAAAATCAGTCCCTCTTGCGTTCACCGACTATAGTACAGTACCCCATCATAATTTTCATTATCTTAAGTTAAATACCTAATATACTTGAGGTTTTACCTAATAAATTTGAAGAGTTAGCTATGAAGTTGTGGATTTTTTTTTCATCCCTTTTATAGGAGGATCTCTACTTGCATAATACCTAAACATAAATTCGTGCTTAAGCAAATCGTGTTAGATTTCTAATCTCTGAAATCATTTCATACATCCAAGTCTCAAAACTCACAATAAGCTACATGTTATTAAATAACTTTCTTATTATCACAATGTATATAAAGCATGTGCCGTTTTATATGTTCCTCTTCATTACACTCATATAGTCTAAGCACTCGGACATTTAAAATTTTTTTATATTTATCGTGATTAAGGCATGTGCCGTTTTCATTAAGGCGGATCTATTATCCTTG
>JABUQX010054168.1:0-2500 GCA_015478945.1 Trachelipus rathkii | reverse complement strand
TTAGTACATTTTTGGGGCTCAGTACTGCTATGTTTGAGAGGGAAGTCTTCTTGCTTTGCGGTCATACACCTCTCCCCCTCCTTATATTAAGGGGAATTTCTTCTTTTCCCTATGATTAGCAAATTGATTTTGTCTCCTCGGGCTACGAAGAAGAAATATCCATCGAAATTTCTTCTCCGTACACTTCACCTTTTGAGAGTGACTCGAACACGGATTTTTCCTCTCTTTGTTTCCCTTCCGTTCTCAGCGCTACTCCTGAGCTCCGGCTGTCCACTTCCTACGCTTTCTTTCTTATTTTATATATAACTAGTTATAATCTTTGTCTTTGTAATATGTTTATTATTTCTCATTAAATGCTTTTTTACATTTTTGTAATAAGCTTCTTCGATGCTATTTTGATTGCCATACTTGGCAATCAATTATAGTTTGTTGGTAGATGAAGTGTTCGTGTTACTGAAGTGTGACTCATCGTTACTTTCTGAGACATTCTATCTTACTGCTTCTTTATGTGTGATATACACAATATATTCTATCCTTTCCATATTTTTGCGATTATTTCGTTCAAGCATCCTATTTTTTTAGGTTTTTTACATTCTCTCTCAATTCACTTATGTTCATTGATGAATAAGCTAATGCAGTAGTATCATATGCGCTGATTTCATCAAACTACAGTATATTTATAGTAAATCTCAAGTTGTCTTTATTTTGATCATATGGTATTACTAGTTTTGTAGCTTCTCTCTTCTTTTTATTCCAAATATATTTCAGAACTGTTAAATGCTTTCGTAACCAACAAGCTTTTAAATTTGCATGCTTCATCTACTCAGAGTTGTGTGACCAGGATATAAATAGTGTGGAGTGTAAGTGTTCATCAAAATATTTGAGTTTAAAACTTAGAATACGTTTTCTTTATTAAGCGAACTCTTTAGTCTCAAAATCACCACTGGATATAGTTTCCGTAACCATGAGATATGGTAGCAAAACTCTGAAAAACTCTTAGATTTTTTCAAGTATTTGCCATTCATTAGCAGTCAAAAGCCACTCAATAGTTATATAAAAAAAAATCAAATATGAATAATGTATATGATGACTATAATATAAACTTGCAGAGTTCTTTTTTCAAACATTCAATTCTTTCTAGAATCAATATGTGCATATTCCACCTTGTATTAACATTTTGAATTGGCATAAGTGGGTTAGCAAGATGTGGATCCAAGTCTCTTTGATTCTTTCTTCCTCATTTTTGGTTTCCAATCTCCTTTCGTTGCAATTTCTACGATTGTCGCCGCAGCTCATTATTAAATCACACTGTCTTTGGAGAAAATAAGGGGCCTCTTAATAAATTGAAGTTTATGAATTAAACAAGATAAACTTGTGTATCCTACATAAATTCAGTTCCAACTCTTCAGTGTTATATACTCCATCTCGAGAACGTTAGAGCTAACATAACTACAAAAATGGATTAGGGCCGTTAGGAAGGTATTTCCCAATTATTTCATTCGTAATTTCAAAACTCTTTGTGATTTTAATTCCAGAATGAGAACCTGGGAAATTCATTTGCAATGGAGCACACCAGTCCTATTTTTTCAAACTCGTGGTAAGCCAGTAGATGTCAGTAAAGAAATAAATGTAAGTAGTATTGATATTAAATTATTTAGCTCTCTATATGTATTTGTAGAATTTGATATCTGCATCAGCCTTTAGATAAACCTCTCTCTATATCTAGCTTTGATCTCTAATTTTCCTGTAATGAATGTTTATATAGTGAGTAACATATTTTCTCTACAAATATTTTTACTTAACTTAGGAATTAAATATTTTCGTTTGATGTGTAGGCATAAGTGTGTGAATAAATATAACTTTACTATTACTTCTCGTTTCTTGTGTCTTTATAAGATATGGCTTTGCTGATGTATACTCTTACACATAGTAATAATTTATCTTTCTGTTTGCTTTTAGTGTGGATCCAAAGTTATATATAATTGATATGCCAAATCTTTTATGGGGTAGTAGAAACTCTCCTCAAATAACTCACTTTATATTCACGGCTTCATGATCTACAGACTATGCTTGCTTTAACTGAACGGCAGTGTGCTAACCTCTTTAGTTTTTTACTAATTAAAATTTCTGGCATCTTCCCCCAAATATCTCCAACAGCTTGTGTAAAACTGTCATTCCTTTTTAGTTTTGTTGGATCTGTAGTTACCACTCCTGCTAAATGTGCTAATCTCATTGGCCTTTTCTTTCATCTAACTCCACCCTGAATGATTTTGGTACCCTCCTCCTACTGTTCCTCTCCCCAGCTGCCCCAAATCTCTACCTGTAATTACAAAATCGAGCGCATGGGGTACTAATATCTATGAACGTCCGGAAGGCTAGTAGCCCGGATGACATTCTTCCTCAGATTTTGAGGGACTGTGGTTCTTTGTTATCTCCTGTCTTTGCCTCTACTGCCTTTGCCTTAATATTATTACTATCTATCACTGCTGAAAGCGCGCGC
>JABUQX010054167.1:27500-53641 GCA_015478945.1 Trachelipus rathkii | reverse complement strand
AGGGAGGATATTATTATATAATATAATAATTTTAATTATATATTAATATATAATATACTATTTATATATATATATATATAGTTTATATATTATTATATATATATATATTATATATATTTAATATATTATATATATATATATATATATATATTAAATATATATCTATTATATATATATATAATATTATATTATTTATATATATATATAATATATTAAATTATATATTATTATTATATATATATAAATATACTATTAATATATATAATTTTTTTTGTATACTCCAAAAATATTTTTGAAAAATAATAATCCCACCCAATAAAAGGATATAAAAGATCTTACTAAAAAGAAACACGAATAAAAGTGTTTTGTATAAATTAATTCATACCTGACAAGAACGCAGTTAACTCGGAGCTCAGTCATTTTGTAACTTTACTGCATTAAGACCAAACCTGGTAAGAACTCGCTAAGTAATTAAAAGAAACTTATATTTATTTATTTTTATATAAATTTACACATTGTCATGAAGTTATTTTCAAATTAAATTCATTGCTAACTATTTTTGTAGTTGTGCCTAGTAATATGACTCAATTACATGAAAAGTTTTCTTGCATACAGGATGTTTTGCTGTGACCCATTTAAAAGTCACACTAAAAAAATAAAAAATGAACGTAATGTAACAAAAGATTTAATTTCTACGAATCCTGATTTAAATTTAGCACAGAAAAAAATTTGTACAAACTGCCGCAAGTTATTAGCAAAGGCCTCATCTTCAAAGTCAGACAATTTAAGTGAAAACATTACATTAGATACATCACCTCGTACACATGATAGTGATCCTGAAATAGTAACAGATTATTAGAATTGAAAGTCTCATGAAGTCTTTGGAGAAAATAGATGAGACGACACTGAAAAATGCAGCATGCGACAGGCAAGCGGATACACGAGAGTTCGTGAAAGTAACAGAAAAGTTGAAAAGAACATTTAGCTAGTGGTGGTTTCTGGAATTCTCCGGAAGATTCGGAGATTAATAATAGAAATGCGAATTATTCAACATCTAAAAAGAAAGTTTACAGTGGAGGAACTAGCGAAGTGAAAAACTTACCATTTGACTGTCTTATCAAATCATCGACTAGACATAAATCATGAAGACCTTTAATGATACGAATACATGGTTAGAAAGACAAAAATTTAGTACAGAGAAGGTGTACTCTCCACACAAATCCACAGTAGAAATGTCTAAATATATACACTTGCTGAAAAGTTACAGACTTCTATATTCGTCCAGACGTGGTAGAGAAATGCAGGTATAGAAATGACTATGTCCTCTGTAAACAAGCTGAATTGGTGTCTGAAGAAAGCAAAAGTTCTCAATGCTTTTTATTTGAAAGAAGCATTTAAAAGTGAGAATTCAATAGGGAAATTAGATAAAGATTGAGTTCTCAAGTTTGGTCAGAGCTTCAACAAAAGATGTGTATTGCTGGAGCGCAGTTGGCACACATTCTGTTTGCTGTTGTACTATACAAGTGTGAACTTAGCCTGCAGCAATTGAAACAATTTTTATACGTGACTCAACGAATTCTGATACTACTGAGGATAACATAGATACAAATTATGTTTCTCACTATAGGCACTGTCTTGCCCTTCTCCAATGTAACCCACCACAGAAGTGTTATTTTGGTTGTTGTGAAGAATGGCCAAGAAAAGAAAAATTTATAGACTTATTGACAACATTATTTGACAAAAAAAGGGTTGATGATGTAGAATTCAGGCAATGGCTTTCAACTGATAGATCAACATATATATATATATATATATATATATATATATATATATATATATATTATATATATTATATATATATATATATATATAATATATATATATATATTATATATATATATATAATATATTATATATATATATATTATATATAATATATATTAATATATATATATTATGTATATAATATATATATATACTAGTTATATATATATATATAATTATATATATATTATATATATATATATATAGATCAAATATGACATAACAGTTATGCAGTCTTTAAAATTTTCCCGTTATATTCATATTTTCTCTTTTCTTTGGTCAAATTAACTGGCTATAACTTTAACTAATAGATACCAAATAAATTTATTTATAATGAAGTATAGCTAGTATTGCCGAATGTCATGTCTATAATATTATACTGTAAAAATTGGTTTGATACTTATTTGACCTTTTCAAGGTCAAAGGTCAATGAAAGGTCAACTTTTTTTTTACCTCCTAAAGTAAATATGCATAGAGTAAAAAGTATTGTTGCCGTCACTCAAGAGCTTTAAACTGTGCAAGAACAACTCTGTTAGGTGGCTATATCGGGAGATATTGAATTGTTGATACCTTTCAACTGGTTTAGCAAAAATGCCACATTTTGCCTAACTTTACGGAGTATAACTCTGAACGAATGACCTACATGCATTGAGATCAAATACCAATTGATCTCTCTCATGTGAGCTTTTACAAATACTACAAAATTTCAGGAAAATCTGAGAGGGTCATGAAAACTGCTTGGTTGAACTGGTAGGAATTACGTCAAAAAGGAAAGGATGCTTGGAATTGAATAAGGAGGAAAAAAGAAATATCAAAGGTGTATACGTAGTAGAAAACAAGGTAAATGAACAGTTTGAAGGAGGAGGAATGGGGACTTACAGGAAATAGGAAGCTCTTGGAAGGAAGCGGAAAGGTTAGATGAGAATAGGGAATCTGCTTGAAGATATGATGAAATAGGGGTGGTGCTTTTGTAAATTGATGTGAAATGGGTGTGAGAGGAGTGTGTAAAGAACACTTCGAAAATCTGCACAATATTCAGCAGTAATGAGAGATGATAGTGAATGCTGTGTTAGTTTTGGATGTGCCAAAGAGAGGAATAGGTATTTATGGGATGAGGTTATTAGTTCAGGAGGAGGTAATGGGTATAGTGAAAAAGTTGAAAAGAATGTAAGAATCTGCAGGTATATGATAATATTATGGTGAAAATTGATCAAGAACGGAGGCAATGGTGATTGATTGGATTTGGAAGTTGTGTATAAAAGCGTTTATGGAGGGTATAGTTCCAAGGGTTTGGAGGAGAGCAGTCATAGTACCTTTATATAAGGGTAAGGGAGAAAAAGGTGGAACTGTAGAAATTATAGGGGGATAAGGTTATTGAGTGTTGTAGGGAAAGGTTATGCTGGTATTTTGGTCGAAAGAGTGCGTCGAGTGAACCTGAAGGAACTGATTGGTGAAGAAAAGGTGCGTTGTGGTAGAGGATGGATGTGTGGATCAAATTTTTACATTGAAACAATAGATGAAAAAGAGGGAAAAGAAGAATAAATTGTATTTAGGTTTTTATGGATTTGCAAATAGGCGTATGATAGAGTTTAATGCGAGAAGCGTTATGGCAGGTGTTAGTTGATATATGGTGTTGGTGGTAGGTTCTAAATGGAATTCATAAGTACGTATGAGATAGTGAAGCGTGTGTAGAATAAATGGTGTCAATGGTATTGCGTTTAAGATTAATAGCGGGGTGAGACAGGGTTGTGTTATGTCTCCTTGGTTATTCAATTGTATATGGATGGGGTTTATGATAAGTTTCCGAGGTGGGGATGGCAGGAATGGTGTTAGAATGGTGGGAGAATGGAGATGAGTGGAGGTGCAATACTATTATATGACAGATGAATTTGGTTCTGTTGTTGGCTGAATCTGTAAGTAGAGTTTGAGAGGATTTGGTAGATCAGAGATTTGCAGGCGTGTGAAAAAGGAGGGGCTGAAGTTAAACGTGATTAAGAGTAAGGTTATGGTTGTGAGTGAGGACAACTCCTGAGTGGTGAGTGTGTTATGATGGTGAGCAGCTGGAACAAGTGTTGAGTTTAAATATTTAGGGTGAAAATATATCTTGGATGAGAAGGGAACGGACGATGGCAGAGTGTTGTTTTAAAGTTGTGAATGGGTAGGAAGGGGCTGGTGCAATTAAATCGTTGTTGAATGTAAAGGACTAAGTCTTGAGTGTGCTCAGGGTCTTACATGAGGGCTATGTTGTTCTGTGTTTATTGTACTGTAGTTGAGACTTATGGTCTGGCAATAGGAAGTTTAGATTAAAGATTCATGTGTTCATGGACAATCTTAGGGGTGTGCTAGGTGTGATAAGAATTGATAATAATGAGATGAGACGTTATTGGAGTTGTGTGGGTGTTAAAAAGGGGTAAATGAGAGAAATAAAATGAAAGTATTTGAGATGGTAAAGGATGATGATAGTCGGTTGTTAAGCGGTGTATAATGTGGACGAGTGTGTTGAGGAACGACCGGCCTGGGAGACCGAAGAAAAAAGTGGATTGAGTAGTAAACGAATGTTTTGAAGGAGAGAAATGTGAGTTTGGTAGAGGCGAGAGAAAGTGTACAATCAGGAGTGAATGGGGGGGGATTGTGAGGGGTATGGTTGTGGCCACCTGGGGCAAAGGGATGAATCCTTACATTGACGTTCTACCAAAGTGAGGGTCCGTCGCTGTCCAATGAAGCTCTAGGGTGATTTTCTGACTGCGATGAGTTCTCACTAATTTATGGTAGTGAGGGGGCGGTAGGTGGGCTTTCTTTTCCGACTTATGTTCAATGTTCTTCCTACTGCTTTTCTTTCCGATGCTCGTAGCGCACCTTACTCCCAATGAAGAAAGAAAGAAATAAGGAAAGAAAGAAATATATTATTATTATATATATATATATATATATATAATATTATATATTATATTATATATATAATATATATATATATATATATATATATATTATATATATATACTGGAGAATGAGAAAGAGAGTGGAGGGTGCCTACCTATTATTATGCGCATGATTTGGTTTTGTGTGTGAATCTGAAAGAGTTTTGAGAGGATTGGTAGACAGATTTGGCAGGGTGGTATAAGGAGGGGTTGAAAGGTAAATGTAGATAAGAGACGGTTATGGATGTGAAGTGAAGAAAAGTCCCTCTGTGTGAAGTAAGTTAAGATGGTGAGCAGCTGGTAACAGTTATGGTCTGAGTTTAAATAATTTAGAATAAATATTTGGATGTAAAAGGTGGATGAGCAAGAGTGTAGTAGGAAAGTTGAATGGAAGGATGGTGGCTAGAGCATAAAATCATTGGTTTGAAAAGTAAATGGTGGGATGTTAATGACTAATCTTTGGGTGCGCTATGGGTCTTACGTGAAGGGTATTGGTTAATTTACCTTGTTATGTATAGTAGTGCAACTATGGTTTGGAATAAGATCTAAAGTACAATGTGTTCACATAGACCAGTGGTCTTCAAAGTGGGGTACGCGTACCCCGGGGGTACGCAGAGTGATACTTGGTGGTACAAAGAAGTACCTACCGATGCACTTTGCGAGTGTTATGATCTTGGTAATCAAGTGAGTGCTATTATATTATATATATATATATATAAATATATATATATATAGATATATATTTATAATATATTAGTTGATATATATATATAATATTATATTATTATATTATATATATATATATATATAATATTTAATATATATATATATATATATATCTATATATATTATAATTATATATATATTATATATATATATTTATTATATATATAACTTCAGGGCTAAATTTATGCATCCCCGCTAAGATATAATTTAAACTCTTTTCATATTGGGAAATGTGGGCGTAGGGTTTGGTTTATATTGTTCAATACCAAAACTCGGGAGTGTTGCACAGGGTTATTAATGTATAAACCGTATGTAACGGCAGTGTGTAGGGAATTAAATGGCATAATAATAAGAAACAAAAAAAGATATGGGATATGAATGATTTTATTAACTGTAACATACAATATTTCCACAAATTAAAATGTGAAAGCTAGCTATAGTTGTCTAATAATGGATTGTACTCCTTCTGGCTTCAACTTCCTCCAAGCGATTCAGCATTGATGAAATGATCTTGGAGATGGGTTCCTGCGGGATGTTGTCAAAGGCGTTTGCAAGCTTCCTGAGTGTGGACAGAGCATGTTCACGGGCTCGAACATCCCAACAAATCCCAAACATGTTTAATGGGATTCATGTCGGGCTTCTCGCAGAATATGGCCGAGTCCGATCCAACCTGTTTTATGGTACCGGTTGGATCGGCGACGTGCAGTGTGCTGTGTGGCGTTGTCATGGAGTAACAAGAAAAAAGGCAATGAAGGAACGCGAAAGGCACTATTACTCTTGGAGGATGCTTCGCAACCTTTCAGCCGTAGCGTCCTCTTCAACGATATGCATGCGTGCGAGCACCCAAACAATGATTCCCACAGCATCACAGGAGCCTCCAAATACGAATTCCTGGGGGGGAGATTTGCTAGCTGAAAAGTGCTCACCTGCAATCTTCAAATCACCGACGTCCCCTTGCCATGTAGTGGGAACGTCAACTCATTGCAAGTGTCCAATCTCCATAAGCTTGTGAAAATGAAATTTGCAACCGATGCCTGAATCAGGAGAGGCGATAAGCAACTTCGTAATACTAATAAACGTTCATTTGTATCTTCCTAAAGATCTAGAATTGGGCAAATGTCTGACCTCATGGAGCTGTGTTAATGCTGTAGCGCTTGTTGAAAGACGATCACGAAGCATGCCAGATAGAGATCTGTCCATCTGTCGGACGTCGCCTCGGGCGACCCTGACCAATTGTTAGGTTGTTTGCAGTCCCCTGAACATGACAAGGATTCGAACTAACCATCGATATGGTTTACCCCGAGTTCTGAGCACCTGTCCTGAGAATGGCCTGCTTCGCAGCGTATAACTCCTATGGCACGTTCATTCTTCTCTTACGATGTCTTTCCATTGTGACAAAACTTTGTAAATAGTACCACTTACAGCATAGGGTTTGTTTCTTTAGTTGGTTTGAGATCTTGATATTTCTTCTCCTATGAGCGTGAATTCGGGATTTGTGATTCTGTTGGTAGTGTTTATTATGCATTGATAGTTCCTAAATCTGTGTAGTTACGATACGGTATTCATCTGAAGTTAGGTATTCACCCAAATAAAACAACCCTAGCTCAAGGCATTTCCAAAAATGAAAGAGTTTACATTATAGTTTTAACGGGTGTGCATAATTTGGCCCGCGAGTTATTAATATATATAGTATTAATATATATATATATATATATATAATTATTATATATAATATATATATTATATATATATATTATTTATATATTATATATTATATATAATATTATATATATATATATATATATATACGATTATTATATATTATATATATATATATATATATATATATATATAATATATATATAATATATATATTATATTATCTATATATTATATATTATATATTATTTATTATAATATATATATATACCGTAATTATATATATATATATATTATAATAATATATTATATATATATATTATATATTAATATATATATATATAGTATATTAATATATAATTATATATATATAATATATATATATATTTACTATATTATATTATTATATTATAGGTAATATATATATATTATATATATATATTATATATATTTTATATTATATATATCATATATATATTATATTATATATATATATATATATATATATTATTATATAATATTTAACAGGCTAATAGGGTACAACTTGAATTTATTTTCGTTTAATGGTACGGAGATCAAAGTTTGGAGACGCTGAATATGACAATCCTAGGTCTTGTTAGCGTGTGGAAAATAATTGATCATAAATGAGAAATAGCAAGTATTAGAAAGGGTATGTGGTGTGAAGAAAGGGGTAAATGAGAGATATTATGAAAGTACAGTGAGATTAGTTTAGGGTCATGTAGGAAAGGATGAATGAATATGTCGGTTGGTCTAAGCTGATGTATTAGTGGTGATTGTCCTGAGAATTGCGCGTGTTTTGAGATGGCAATAAAAGTTGATTTGCGTGAGTAAATGGATGCTGGAGGAGGAGAAATGTTGTTTGGGTAGAGGGAGAAGATAAGGTGCGTAATAGAAGGGAATGGCAGGGTTGTGAGGGGTTGGTTTGGCCATCTGGGACGTTATTGGACCACTTCTAGATGGATATCGATGCTACCATTGCTGCTCGATGAAGCTAGATGCTGATTTTTGCTGCGATGACTTCTCACGGGTTGCTACGGCGGGGTGGTAATGTATCAGGTACCAATCACATGAAAAAATTCTGCTACTTGTTCTGTTCTGTATGCAAATTTAACGCATCTGGTGGGATATATTATACTATAACCATCAATATATTAATATCTCATATAATATATCATATACTATATACAGTAATTACATATTAAATCATTATATATATTATTATATATACTATATTATATATATCTATATATATATATAAATAATTAAATAATAATATATATATTATATAATATATATATATACTATATAATATATTAATAAAATTCTTCTTATAAAAATATGTTCTATTCTGACTCCATAAGATGAAATACGATCCCTAAAACTTCAGGATGTCCTTCGGAAACAAGGTGCTAACTGGCTGAAGTCCGCTGGCCTGGCCAGGCTATCGCGGACGCCGCGATTAATTCCCATTTGTAGAAAGCACACTACCAATGTACTCATTTACGTCTGAGTGTGACGAAGACTAGAGTTAATTAGACGAATTAAATAATATATCACTCCACCATAATAGACTGGGCCCCTCGCTTGATAAGCGTAGTGGCTCCTCAAACTGATGGCTTATTCCAGACTTCAAATTACAAACTCTATGACGTATTTCCTAATTTAATCTAATTTGTCTTTGATGTAATTTTCTCTCTTACCAAATACAATTTTCTTTCTTCCAAAAACTTTGAAATTCTTTCGATCGATTTTGATTGAAATGTTATCGGTGATTTTTCTTGATCAAATATGATGCAAGAAAAAAAAATTACATAATATTTAATTAGTTTGAAAGACTAATCTTATTTACGAAAATAGTTCCTAGTTTGATCTAATGGTTGAAATAGAAGTTGAAAATATTTTTAATATAGACAATCTTATTTAAGCTCTAGATTCTCTTGCTTCTTACTCTTCTTATTATTAGAAAATCTTATTTAAATTTTTAATATATACCGTATATATTATATATAATATAATATATATATATATATATAATATATTATATATATATATAATATGTATTATTTGTTTTGGCAGAAATATCTACATACACATACATTTATATATATATATATATATATATATAAATATACATATATATATATTAGGTTATATATATAAATAATATATTATATATATTATATATAATATATATATAATATTATATATTATATATTATTATATATATATATATATATATATTATAATATATATATTATATATATATTATATATATAATATATAAATGTAGATGGTCCGTGATTGGTCTCGGAGATGGTCGTGATCGACGTAAACGGACCTTCTAATATTTCCGGACGAAATTTGTATGATCGTATGGTAAATGGAATTCAGAGGAATAATGTTGAGGAAGAGAGAGAAGGTATGGATGTATTATAGGAGGCAAAATTTGGGATTGCTTCGCTAGGTGACTGAAACAAAGATGAAAAAGGAAACGGTGAAAATAATGTGTGTGGTGTGGTGTGAAATTTGTGTGCCTGGTGATTGGAATGGAATGAGAGAGGAAGAGAAGGAGTTGCAATTTTGTTGAATGAGTGACATGTGGACGAAGCTATGGTAGAGCTTTGGATTGTGTGAGTCTAGAATTCTAATGGTTAAATTAGTTTGAGAAAGGTCAAAGGTATGGTGGGTCGTGACGTAATGGTCATTTGAGGGAAACGTTGAAGAAAGTAGGTTTTTTTGGATAATCTGAATGTTGTTTTGGTGGGTGAGTAGGAGCTTTCAGATTGATAGTGTTTGGGGGAACTGAATGGTTTGATAGGTGACAAGAAAAGGGATGTATAATACAGGTGGTTTTGAAAGTTGGGCGGAAGAAATGAGAATGGTGAGGAATGGTGAATTGATTTTGGTGGAGAGAATGAGAGTATAGTGATGTAAGTAATACTTTCTTTAAACACAAGAGTATCATAAGTATATTCTAGAGTTGGTATAGGTAGACGATAAATACTCGAAGTGAAAAGTAGTGTATTGATTTTTGTGTTGGTTGAAGAAGGAGATGTTGAAGTAATGTGTTGGATGTTAAATCAGTGAGGGGTTTAGGAATTGGATTATCGCGAATCATTATATTGTTCTATGTATAATAGCAAAGGGGGGCTTGGATGGAGGAAGGTGATACGAAAGGAAGTAGCGTATAAATTAAGAGTGTGTGTTAAGTGAATGAAGACAATAGGATAAGTTATGTAAGAGTGTTGCTTACGCTAGTAAATTGGTTGAATGTGAACGAGTTTGTATACTGAACAATCTGGGGGCAACTAAAAAGGAGCAATTGGTTAGTAAGTGCAAAGGAATGTGTGGTATGTGCTTAATGTTAGGAAGTAGAATGTTAACAGTAAATGGTGGATATGAAGAGGTGAGAAGCGTAATGGTAAAAATGAAGCGTGCTTGAAATTCTAACAGCAATGATGAAGGTTTCAAAGAATAGTGCTGGAATAATATATAGGAGGAAAAAAGAAATACAAAAGGGCGATACGTAGGAGAAACAAGGAGGTAATGAACAGTTTTGGAAGGAGATGAATGAGGACATACAAGGGAATATGAAGCTTCTGGGAGGAAGCGCAAAAGGTTAAGAATGAGAATAAGGGGAATTGACTTAGAATAAGAATAGGGATGGTGCTTTTTGGCTAACTGAATGAAAATTGATGTGAGGGAGTTGGAAAGACACTTCGAAAATTCGCACATACTTAACAGTAATGGATGAGGTGTTAGTGAATGTGGGTAGTTTTGAGTGGTGGCAAGAAGGAGTAGGTTAGTTTTTAAGGGGATGGCAGGTTATTTGTAGTTAATGGAAGATTAATTAGGGGTAGGTGAGATAAGGTTGAAGAATGGTAAATATATAGGCATATAATGAAATTACTAGTGAAATGATCAGAGCGGAGGCGAGATGGTGATTGATTGGATTTGGAAGTTGTGTAATAAAGCGTTTTATGGAGGGTATATCTCCAAGGGATTGGAGGAGAGCGGTAAAGTATCCTTATAAAGGGTAAGGGAGAATAGGGGAACTGTAGAATTATAGGGAATAAGTTTATTGAGATGTTTGAGGGAAGATATATTCTGGAATTTTGGTCGAAAGAGTTGGCGTCGATGTGACTGAAGGACTATTGGTGAAGAACAAGGTGCGGTTAGAAGAGGTGGTAGAGATGTGTGGATCAAATCGTTTCATTGAAACAAGATGATTGAGAAAAATTGAGCAAACCTTTAGAATAAATTATAATTTTAGGTTTTTGGATTTACAACAGGCGTAGATCAAGAGTTAATTGGAGCTTTATGGCAAGGTTATTAGTGATATATTGTTGGTGTGGCTTCTGATGAAATAAAGTATTAGGAGAAGTGGAAGCGGGGTGTAAGAAATATATGGTGTCATGGTGATTTGGTTTAGGATTAATGCGGAGTGAGACAGGGTTGTGTTTGTCTCCTTGGGTTTTTCAGTTTGTATATGGATGGGGTTTGAAAAATTCGAGGTGGGAGGCAGGAACTGGGTTAGATAATGTGGAAATGGGATGAGTGGAGGGTCGCCTATCCTATTATATAGCGATGATTTGGTTCTGTGGTGGCAATTGAAGAGAGTTGAGAGCTATTTGGTAGAGAGATTTGGCAGGGTATGTAAAAGGGCGGTTTGTAAGTAACGATTGATAAATAGTAAGGGTGTATGGTTGTGAGTGTAGGACAGTCTTCGGTGTGAAGTTATGTTAATTGGTGAGCAGCATGAGCAAGTGTCTGAATTTAAGATATTTAGGGTATGTGTTGGATGAGAGGGAATCGGATGATGCCAGACTGTAGTAGGATTAGTTGTGAATGCAGGAGGGTTGCTGTATCAATAAATTCGTGTGGTGAATGTAAAGGGACTAAGTTGAGTGCCTAGGTCTTACATGAGGGGTATGATTGTTACTGTGTTATTCGTATGTGTAGTGGACTTATGGTCACGGAATAAGAATATAGATCTAAGTTCAATGTGTTCAGATGGTACATCTTAGGGGCATGCTAGGTGGAAAGAAAGTTAATTATAAATGAGGAATTGAACGTATTAGAGAGTTGTGTGGGTGTGAAGAAAGGGGTAAATGGAAAGAATAAATGAAAGTATGTTTGAATGGTTGGTCACGTGGAAAAGGATTGAATATAGCGTTGGTTAAGCGGATGTATAAGTGGAGAGTGTGTTGGAGAACCGACCGTTGGAGACCGAAGGAAAGTGATTGAGTCAGTGAAGAAATGTCTGAAGGAGGAAATGTGAAGTTTGGGCAGAGGGCGAGAATAAAGTGCCCGATAGGAGAGAATGGCCATGGGTTTTTTGTATGGGGGCATTGGTTGTGGCCCACCTGGGCAAGGGATGAACCTTATATTGACGCATCATAGTGATTGGCCCCGTCGAGGTCCATGAGCTCTAGGTGGATTTTTCTGGTCTGTGACGAGTTTTTCACTAATAATGGTACAGAGGGGGGGTAAGGCTGGGCTTCCTTTTCGACATTTGTCATACTCTCCTACTGCTTTCTTTTCCGATGCTTGTAGCGCTCCTTACTCCCACTCTTGGGAAAAAAAAGGTGGATAAAGAAAGAAAGAAAGAATGTAGAGGTGATTGTGGAGACAAGGTTATTATGTTTATATGACTTACATATTAATTAGAATTAAGTTCCTAAAGTGGTTACCATTTACGAAGATGGAAACTTATTCATAAAAATTAGAATAAGATAAGTACTCTCAATTAATTAAAGAGTTATAAGACTGCATTATTTAAACTTATTTTTGTTTTTTTCAATCTTACTCTTTGGTGTTATTATTGTCTTGAAACCAGCTGGCCAGGGATCATTTTCAAATAACTAATATTTCTAACTATAACTTTTTTCTATAATTTCCGTCTAAATAGTGGTGTCTGTGCCTATTTTAACATAAACACTCCTGTAACACGTCTCGAGAATCTTGAATCTCCTAACTTCGATGTTCTGTGGCTAAAAATCTTCTCCATACTACTTATCATTATATGTATTTCTGCTACTGCTCCTAATGGAACAGATTTTCACTTCTTTTTGACTATCATACTACTTCTCATGAAGACTGTGTTTACTCTTCCCATCCAAATGCTGAGATGCTCTATTTAGGGGATTTCAAATGTAACACACTGAAAGTGGTGTGGGCTTCCTCTCATACTGTGCAGAGCTGGGAGGAGGCAAACATTCAGTATGTCTCAACGATCTGGAACGTTAATTAAGGAAGCTACACTATTCAGTATCGTCTATTACCAATTTCTTGAATACCTTGACTTATGTTTCACACTATATCTTCGTAAATTACATTACCTTCGCTCCTATTGGTAATCTGACCACAATCTTATGCTTTGATTAAAATTTTTTCTCCACAGCTTCACCATGCCTTAAACGTATTTTCTGGCACTTTATCCGGGCTAATGGGGGAATGTGCATTTTGTTTTTTGTTGGCTAAACTACTCCTTGGGAATGAATCCTGCTTTAACTGAGGGGGATGCATCGTACGTTGAAGGTGGGGTCGTAATCACGAGGGATGAGCCAGGTCATTCCATCTTCAACTAAATCTTTTCTCCCAAATCCATGGTTCATGTGTAGCTTGATTCTCCGCGCCATTCAATGAGAGAGACATTGCATATGGCATGGAAAACCTCATTCTCCTATCACTCTTACATAATTTTTCATTCTGCTGGAATCGTTGCACGGGATACTATTTTCGACGGCAAGTGGGACTTTCATTAAATGATAATACGCTGACGCTGCTTGGTTCTCATCTAACTTGAATAAAAATTTCTGGCCCCATTGAAAAACATCTCTAACAACTTGTAAATCTGCCTTCTCCCCTTATTTGCTCTGACGGTTCTGTTGCTAATCTCTTTGGTATAAGGCCATCTCTTCGGCTCCTTTTTTCATCTAATTCTACCTGGACGATTCTGGCATCTCTCTCTCTCAGGTTTCCATGTCTTTACCTGTTGATTCTGTATGATCGTGTGCATTCGGGAATCACTGAGATCTATAAACGCAGGTAAGGCTTAGTGGCCCGGATGGCATTCCTGCCCGTGTTTTAAGGAGTGTGCTTCTGACTAATTACGCTTGTCGTCGTTCAATAACTCTAAACTCTCTATGTCTTATACTAATATACTTTCCTCAGTGCTGAGGCGCATATGTCAACGACTCTGAAAAAGGCATGCGTCTGATCTCTTTCTCAACCTTATCGCCCTATAGCAGGGGTTCATTCTATTTCGTTTCTACTATCTAAAATCTTTGAAACTCTCTTAAACCCTCATTTCTGGATCATTGCTGAGTCTCATTCAAACTTTCTTTTCAGATATCATTATGGCTTTTCCGTCTTAAGGTCAACTGGTGACATATCTCCTATCTAACTGATTTATGGTCTTCAGCCCTTAAGGTGACCATGGGATGTCTTGCGTGGTGTGCGCTTTGACATATCGAATAGCTTTTGATCGGTGGCATACGCGTCAACTGCTACTCTAAGCATCCCTTCTTTGGGTTTCTTCCTTCTCTTTGCTTATTTGTCAAGTTTTTCTCTCTGATCGCTCTATATCGGCACTCGTTGATAGGCGACCTCTTCCTCTCTTCCTGTTAATTGTGGTGTTTCCAAGCTCAGTTATATTTCAACTTTTTCTAAGTTTCATCAACGATCTTCCTCAGCTAGTACTTCCAAAATGTTTACTCTTATGCAGATTGATTCAACTCTCCACTCTTTCTACTTCACTTTTCAAATTGCTCCCTGTTTTTGCTGCTAGAGTTTGCTCTATTCTTCAGCTTTACGTTCTTTCTTGTCTGAGTCTGGATGGGATTTCCCGGTGGGGTCATACTGCAACTCTTGTAAAAATTAAACTTCTTCTACATTCTCCTTTCAAAACACTCTGCAACTTTTCTATTCCTTCGAACTGGCTTCTACAACGTCCTTCCTGTGAACAACATAAACATTCTTGTCTTGTGACATAAACAATAAATTGTCTTGGAAACCTCAAATATTTTCAATGGTTTGCTTAAAAGGTGGCCTCAAAGAACCCTTGGGGGAGTTTCTGTTCAGGTTGCGGGAATTTTTTACCTCTACACAGCTACCAGTTATTTAAGGGCTTTATTCGCCCTTGTATGGAGCTGTTCTCACATTTTGGGGGGGGGGACCTGTCTGCCACCCTTTATCTGAATAGGGTTGGTCTTAAGCTAAGAGATTATAAACTGTCCCTACTTTCTAACTCTCTTGACCTCTATCTTCTGGACGTGACTAGGGATGGGAAAGGAAAAAAACAAGCTCATTTTTTTTCGAGACAAAAAAAAAGTTTTTTTTTTCAGGCACAAAAAACAGTAGCTAAAATTTCTTTTTTTACAGATTAAAGTGTGGAATTACAATGTTTGATAACTAAGTTATCCTTATAAATTTTTTAAGGCATTATGTCTCTATTATTTGACTTTTTGGGTTCAATTTCTACAAGGTGAAGCACACTGAGGTTTGTGTTCAAAATATTTATGCGTTTTCCTATCCTTTTATTTTATTTCTGAATTTTTATATATCATCATTATATTTTGTTTGTGGTTCATTAATTGTTTTCTTAACTTGTTTCAGCTTTCAAGTAGCATTGTTTATCAAATTATTTATATCAGGAATTTAGAAATTCACATGCATAAAAGTGCATCTGTGAGTGACTGTATTTTTAGGAATATATAATAGGTAGCAAGGCCCTAATGAACTTATACACTTTTGTTTGTGCTAGACATTGCAAACATATAATTTATGCTCATAATCTAGAACTAGGAAATTCTGAAATATTTGCCATACCTAAGCTTAAGAGTCTCTGTTATCGCCCTGCTATAATCAACCTGTCATTCTCAAATGGATTTGAATACAGACTGAGATTATCAGACTTATCAGTCATATCAAATTTAAATGTGGCTGATCACGCTGATGAGCCAGTGATAATGAGCTTGCAGTAGTCACAGACAGTAGTCAGTCTTCAGTAAGTGACTGGGGTCTGGGGAGTGGGAACTAGTGATTAGTGAATCAAAAGTGGATATTTCCAAAGCCAAATATTTATTTAGTCATTCACTCAATCCTCCTTTCATTTACAATCTTGGTATGATTTTTATCTTCAATAGTTTTTATTATTTCTTTAGCATCCTTAAGTCATTTTGGAGTTGTTCATTCAGACTACATTCTATATACTAATATAATATACATTATATTTAAAAGTAAATTATAAAGTATGATAATGATAAAATGGTTATAAATACATTAGTGTTAAATTAGTAAGTAATGGAAGCCTACATTAACAGCAGTGCAGGATACAACTCTACTGGTAAATGTTAATTCGAAACATTGCTAAATATATAATAGATAAGGTAACCTAGTTCGCTATTTCTAAACATAATGGAAGATTTGTTTAATTTCATGTATCCTTATATTTGAAAAATGAAAATACCACGTGAAAATGATATTAGCATTATAATATTTTTTAAAAATATATTTGATTGAAAAAAAAACTATAAAAAAAATGGAAAAAGGATAAGATCGGGTTTGGATCTTTCCCCACAATTGAAAAAAACAATTTTTTGTCTCAACGCTTGATGGATGTTGCCGCACTATCTCTTTTCATAGTACTACAACGGTAGATGCTCAGGGAGTTGGCCACTCGCATTCCACCTCCACTGCGTCGCCCTCGTAATACAGGGGTGCCTTGCTCTCGCATGAGTTTTGCGTGAGTTTGAGAACCCAGACTTATTCGTTTGTTGCTCTTTCTTTCCTGCTAAATTCTGTTCTGTAACTCGTTGCCTTCTTCTGTTTCAACTATATTTAATGCTTTCCCTTTTATTAATTCGATCGCTTAGACTGGGATTGGTGGTGTTTTTTATGTTTTATTTTCCACCTCTCCTTGAACAGTGCTATTATTTTTCAGTGGTTAAATAAATAAAAAAGAATCATATAATAACTAAGATCAATTATCTCTATCTTTCAGTGAGTCATTCCATGATTAAATATTTTTTTTACCAAAATTTTATTTTTATTCTAGCATTAAAGATAATCTAAATAAGACTTGTAGTAGCTACAGTATTTGCTATTAAATGAGCAAAACAAAAAAATAGATGTGGGACCGCAACACCCTCTAAAGATGGCGGGCCGGTCACTCAGTCTCGAGCTACTTCTAAAAAATAATAATGAAACAAAAATTGAGTGATTTTATAGATCTTTAACGGAATAATAGTTACAGCCTCTCATAAGTTTAAATTTTCCATAGCATCTTATAAATAAAAAATTAGTGGGCCTCTTTGTCATTTTAGGGCCATCCTAGTTCAGTTAGGATATAAAACTATTAAGTAGCGTCGGGCGGGGTGAACAGGCCGCTCTTTAGAGGGTGAATTCGGTCACTCTAATAAAATAAAATATAAAAAAAGAAAAAAATTTTTACGCTCATTTGATATAGTCACGCGGTAAGTACTTACAAGTTTTATTTCAGTAATACTTTAATTTAGAGAAGTTTTTATATTTTTCAGAATGTTAGAATTAGGGTACATACATTTTTCAATAATACTTCACTTGAAAAATGTGAGTTTTTTTCACTTCGTTTAATAAAAGAAAAATTGTGGATCGGTTTTAATTATTTTTTCAGTGGATACACTCGAGTATGTTAGCTTTTAACTGGCAAAGTAAATTTTTGATCCAAGCAGTATTAGTGGCACAAAAAACGGGGCTAACTTTTGGTCCGTTCACCCCGCGTACAAAATTGATGGGGGGGCTCGGACCACCTTGTTTATTATACGTATTTTACGTTATTATTATTGACATTTATTATTAACGTATAGGTCGCGGACGGGGTGAACTGGGCCGCTCTTTAGGAGTGGGTGATTCGGTCCATCTAAGATAATTATAAAAATATTAAAAAAAAAATTTTCTTTTCGCGTATTTTATAGCCAGCGCGGTAGTACTACAAGTTTAATTTAGATCATATTTAATTCTAGAAGAAAGTTTTATATTTTTAAAAAATGTTAGAAATTAAGGTACAAAATTTCTGTCAATAGAACTTTCACTTTTGAAAATGTGAGTTTTTTTTTTACTTAGTATAAAAAAAAAATTGTGGATGGATTTTATTATTTTTTCAGTGGAACACTCGAGTATTGTAGCATTTAAACTGGGAAGTAATTTTTGATCCAATGCAGATTAGTGCCTAAACAAAACGGGGCTCTCTAACTGTGGTCGATTCACGCCGCGTAAAATGATGGTGGGGTGGCTCGGACCACCATCGTTTTTCGTATTTTACTGTATTATTTATTGACGATTATTATTATGTTATAATTAAATTTAAATGTAATAAAGTTACTTATATTTTAAGTGAAATTTTAAAAAAATGAAATTTTAATAAAAAAACGAGTTCAAAAAAGTGTCAAAATTTGGGGCGGAGGGGGTGAATCGGACCACTTATTTATATTCGTATTTTATTATATTATTGACATTATTATTACTTATTAGATTTTAATATGATAATAATTATTATGTTAAGTAAAAAATTAAAATATAAATTGATAATTATAATTTTTAAAATAGAATTTAAACAGATGGTCCGAGTCAACCCTCAATGGTGTCGCTTCAACCCCGTCACGTCAGCCCAATAGTGGTCCAATTGATTCCTTAATAGAACTTTTATTATTAATAGAATTACATTTTTATTTTTTTGTGTGCTTATGGCCGACTATAGGGCCGTGATTTACAAAAAAAAAATTTCCAAAAGTGCATTAGGGAGAGTCGGGAGAACGAAGTTATATCCTAAATGTGGTCCACGTCTACCCCGCCCGAAGCGATAATTAATTTAAATGTAAATAAATTTTTACTTATATTAAGTGAAATTTTTATAAAAAATGAAATTTTAATAAAAAAAACGAGTTCAAAAAAGTGTCAAAATTTTTGGGCGGAGAGGGGTGAATCGGACACCTATTTATATTCGTATTTGATGTATGATTATTGACATTTTTTTTACTGATGAACCATAATAGTTTTTTTTTAATATGATAATAATTATTATATATTAAGTACAAATTAAAATATAATTGAAATTATCGTAAAGACGAATTTACACAGATGGTCGCGAGTCACCTACAATATGGTGGTCGTTACACCCTCCCGGTCAGGCTTGACTCGGGTTATTCACTTTAATAAAACTTTTATTTATTTAGAATTACAATTATTATTTTTTTGTGTGCTTATGCACATAGGGCCGTGATTTAAAAAAAAAAATTTCCAAAAATGCATTAGGGAGAGTCGGGGAGACCAAAGTTATACTAAAGTGTCCGCGTCAACCCCGCCCGAGCTATACAATTAAATTTTTCTCTGTGTATATCCTAACAAAACATATCATCAATGAACTAGAGGGCTGAAATGAAGACCTAAACCTGGTTTGGATCAAAAGAAATCTAATGTGTTTTTACACAACTTTGAGAGGCTGGTACTTTTTTTTCCTAAAGTGACCACCATGTTTTGGTTTTTTTTATTCATTATTTTTTTAAGTATAATCCTTGAATTTTATAAATTTGGGGTGAAAGCCAAATACTGCGGCGGCAAATCCAACTTCCATCATTGTCTTGATGGAATAAAAATTAGCTTTAAAAACAGCCTCTACTGAGTTTATTACTCAATCACAATAGTTGATAATTATTTGTAATTAAACTTTATTTATTTTTTTTTTTTTTATTACCAAAAGCGGTGCTCCATCCAACAAGGATTCAATGGTTTGTAAACAAAAGTAACTTCTATGTGAAATCGTTTGTTTATGCATGAAATTTCGTGCTAAACTGGTAGAATTGTAATGGAACGTAAGCAAAAATGAAAGATCTAATTTCAGATTCTGCATTGAACGACGGTTAATACATCCAGTTTAATGTCCACTTAAGGGTTGATTCTTTTTTAGCTTGTGATTTCAGAATACACTGCAAATAACATTAAAACGAAGGGCTTGAACTATAATCTAAAATTTGCAAAACTAATTTAAAAAATTCAAATAATTGGGAAAATGATTTTTATACATTAAATGCAAAGAAAAATTAAATAACAAATTTTAATAATTAACAGAGGTAGCCTAGTTGTGGGACAGTTCATCACTTCAGTTTCATGTAATGTTACATATTAAAAACTATAAACTACTATTTACACAAATGGTATTAAAAAATCTTTAATATTTTTTTTTTACAAATTGACTATACATTTTACATTTATATTTTCAATAAAGACATATAAAATAAGGCTACGAAACTTTAAACTGCTAAATTTCTCGTTTTATGGGATAAACCTATTGATGCTTTTTTTCTTAGTTTTTATATATCATCGCATATTTTTTTCGATAATCGATATATATATAGATTATATTATCAACAATTCGATTTTCTACGAGTCGATAAATGCGTTTCGATTTTTGCACTTTTGGCTAACCGAAATTTTAGTAAAATTTAAACATAGTAGAAATATTACTAGTTAATTTCAATCATGTTATCGAATTTCGGAACCATCTTGTGTGTTGTGTGTGTCAGTACAAATTTCCCGCAAAGAATAAACATCTTTCAACAATTGCTTTGTATTAGCCAAAATTTATTTCTAAGTCACATATATTTTTAGTTTTTATCGTGGTAAAATTATTATATTTTACATGAAAATGATATAACATTTGTTTTTAAAATATTTGCTGATTACTTTTGCTCGAAACGTCATAAATGTACTGAATTTTTTTTCATTCTAAAAGGGCATATTAGAAAATTGCCCGACAATATTCCTATCTTTCTGACATACTGGTAAATATGATATCTGATGTGATATAAGTTGCGTTCCATTTTTGTCAATTAGCACAATATTTAGAACATGCTACTCAAGCGTAAGGATTTCTCAAATTATAATATAGGTTGCTATTTCCTGTGCTAAGGATAATGCTAAAACGAATCAAATGAAATCAAACAAGATGGCGGGCGTAGTAGGTCGTTGATGTTGAAATGAATGTTTTTCATTCATGTAAAGTTAGCTTTTAAACTCTAATTTCTTACCAATCGATAAAACTCCATCACAATAGTTTATCAATTATTTGTAATAAAACCATTATCTTATTTATTTTTATTTTTGTTTATTCCAAAACCACTGTGCTCCATCAGTAACAGCTGATTTCAAAAATATTTTGTAAGAAATGTTCGATTGTGCCCGAATTGTGCTAACAACTGGATTAAGCATTCTTATCGGCGTTAGCACAATGCAATTGCAAATCGGCCTCTAGACCAGCGGTCTCCAAACTTTTTTTGATCGCAGTACCCTTAAGACGAAAATAATTATAGTTGTACCTCTATAATATAATATAATATAATATAATATACATATAATATAATATAATATAATATATAAACTATGCATAATATATATATAACTATAATAAAATATCACGGCTGAACATTGCAGAACCTCTCAACTGCACTTGACATAAACGAATCATAATCACTCAGGTGCGCTCGCATAGGCACTGTATAAAAAATATTATAATGCCTCACATAATATATCTCTTCTATTTGGTTTTATTTTAAGATATATAAACTATTAGCTATATATTTTTTACCGGTGCGGTATCTTCTATTTGTTAGTTTTTAGCGGAATTATTTTTTTCTTCCATGGGATTCCATTTTCATCTAATTCACTAAAAATTTACAATTAAGTCTTAACAACAACTGTGGTCTACTTCTGATCAGTAGCGGGGTCTATTTATTGTGCTGTGAAATCAAAATTTTTTAATATCAATAAATGTAAAAGGTTTTGGAAGTAAAATTGTCTCTTTCTTAATTTTTTCTCAATTTTTTTACTATCAACCTATCTCTATTCTCTTTACCTTCTATTCTCATCAATCAAATTTACCCTAACTAAGTTTATAAGTGCTAGGTTACAAAAGCCAAGAGGCTGAGTTTATCTTAGGGCTACAAGAACTACTCAAAGAGCAAAAATCTCTTTGAAAATAACAAATTCAGGTAAGGCTCATATAGATACACAATTGATTTTATTTATTTATGTAATTTTTATTTTAGATCCTTATAACATCCAAGAATTTGGTTCATTAATTTTATCTGCTTAGATAAATTTTCGCAATTGTGTAAGTCTATATTGGTCAACGAACGGTTGTGCAACGTTCTTGAATACATTCGTGCGCTCGTGCCTATCATTGCAATTATAATTATGCCACTCCGAGGCTTATCATCAGTTATGATATTTTGTGTACAGTATTATGTAGTAAAATTAACTAAAATTAAGGTTTAATTTGAGCATATTCTATGACAATATTTAGAGACGGTTAGAAAACCAATGGACTTCGAAGATAGACTATGTGGTGTTTTTCGGTCCTAAAGTTTATGTTAGTCCTATGTATTTAATTACAAACTTTGGTATGATTAGTTGATAAAGCCAACAACATCATTGCCTAAAAACATTTCCCTTTTAGTGTTTCTCTAAAAAATATTCAGCTCAAACTATAGGCCTAGATTATTTTCACCTAAAATTTTAATTTTTTTTTGGTCTTCTAGACCTTTTCAAAATTTAATAAAATATTTTGGCTGGTGATAGGCCATCACTTTCATTTTTTTCCATCTAAAGAATTCAAGTTTCAAAGTTAGGCCTTGTAAGCCTAGATCAATTTTAACTTCAAAATTTAAAAAAAAATTTGGTCTTCTAGACCCTTTCAAATTCAGATTAATAATTGCCTGGTGGTAGGCCATTTTCATTTTTTTTCCTACTTTCTTCAAGGATTTCTTTGTCCTTGGGTATTCTAAGCCAAATTATCAGCGAAAATGTTACTGACCTCAAAGATACAACCCTTCTGATAGAGTTATTAAAGAAAATCTTAAGCCTATAGTTCAAGCATTCATCCTAAGGCAAAGTAGATATTTTATTCTGTAGTCAGATAGATGATAATAATAATAGTAAGAGATGCAGTTTATGTAAAAGATCTTGTAGAATGTAGAGGAAGTAGAGTCCTTGTTAAAAGATACTAAACAAAACGATACAAATATTATAAAAATATATAATGATAAATGTCATTTGTCCTCTCATTCAGAGTTCATAATGAGGGTTAGTGTTAGTCAGATTCAGTAAATGCTGCCGCATTAAATCAAAATAAGTGAATTAAAAATTTAAGGGATCAAATTTCAACCCCTCAAAAATACTTGCTCTCATTTGAATGAATCTGTTCTTAGAGCTATAGATTGTGTGGTTTCTTTGAGAGACAAATGAATATCTGATAATTTGATTTAAAATTCTTTTAAAATTTAAACCCAGCAAAAAATTTGATCGGGATCCACATCGAGTTCCAACTGGTTCCAATACGGCAAGTTGGAAATTTCTCATTGGATCATATCCTATTTTCCATGGGGGATTTGGAAGTTTTTTAAGGTATGGAATTTTGGATTTTCCAAAAGGAATTTTCCACATTTTGTGAGAATTTCTTGTTAAAACACTATAACGCTGTCAATTCCATGAATCCGAGATCTTTTTCCATAATGGAAAATGTGGGCAAGTTCTATGTGGTTATTCCGAATTTTCAAAAGGATTTCCAACATAGACCAGCCTGGAATTTCACTGGACATAAAACACTATCATTTCAGTAACCAATAGTGAAATAACATTAAATTCTGAAATGGAAAATTACCAAAGGAATTTCCCCAAAAGTTCATATGAACGCCAAAGAATATCCAAAGAACTGTTAAAAGCCTTTAAATATCCATATTGGAAATTCTTCAATTTCTAAAAGGATTATATTAATATATAGTATATATTAGTAATATAATTATATCTATATATATATATATATATATATATATATATATATTATTATATAATATTAATTATATATATATATATTAAATATATTTATTATATTAATATTACTATTATATATATGCATAGTGAGGGTCTTTGCTGTCCGATGAAGTCTCTAGGGTGGTTTTGACTGCGAGCGAAGTCTCAATAATAGGTATAGAGTGCGGTAATGGCTTGGCCCTTTCTTTTTGACTTGTTCATTATATCTTCTACTAGCTTTTCTTTTAAGATGCCTATACGCACTTTTACCTCTATCTTGGGGAATCAGAGAAAGATGAGAATAAGATAAAGAGATTATATATAAGGTTTCTTGAAAATTCTATTTTTGCCGCTCTGGAAAGAATTTACCGTGGGGTACCTCAACCTTGTGAGAATTCTAAATTATTTTAAAAATTCAATTGAAAATTTCCCTCTCAAAAACACTTCTTAACTTTTCTATTTCTTTGACGGTTTCTCCGTCTCACCTGTTACAACATAAACATTTCTGGCTCAAAAATAATATAAACTGTCTAGGATCTTATATCATAACGTTGCTAAGGTAAGTTTCAAAGAAACTGACATTTATGTTCAAGTTGTGGATTTTTTCCCTCCAAACGTTTACTCAATTGTTTAATGGGACTATCGCCCTTGTAATGGAGTACTGTTCTCCATTTGGGTGAGTTCCGGTTCCACACTTTTTCTGGATAGGATTGAGTCTATAAGACTAGAAACTAAAAACTGTCCCCTACTTCAAACTCTCTTGATTCCACTATCATTGCGCTTAATGGCGTTAGATCACAATCTCTCATCTACAGGATACTTATGCGAAAATTCAGAGGGAGTGGCATCTCGCACAGGGTCGCCTCGGTAGCACAGAGGGGTGCCCTGCTCTTATGAATTATGTGGAATATTGGGAAACCCAGGATTGTTCGTTGTGATACCTCCTTTCCAGGTCACCTCTCTTCTGTGAAATTCTCTTTCATATGTTTTTCCTACTGTATTTATCTCCTCCTTTTTAAAACCTTGTGCTCACCTCAGGGATCTGCGTTGCGTTAGGCTTTGATTTTAGGTACCGTATGTTTTATCATTATTTGTTTATTGTTAATTCTGCCCTTACTTGAAAGGGATCTGAATGAGAGTAATTGGTTTATCTGTAAAAAAAAAAAAGAAGAAAAAAGGTAATTTATAAAAACATTGAAATGATACATTTATTGAAATTAGTTAATATATATATTTATATATTATATACTATATATAATTAATATATATATATACTATATATATATTTTATATTTTATTATATATATATTATAATATATATATTATATTATATTATATTATATATTATTATAGGGAATATTTAAGAAGTCAGTACAGTAAGTAACACATTCATTTTTGGCATATTTAAAGGATATTCATGTAGTACGTGCTACAAGCGTTAACAATCCTTTCCTATAATATATATATATATATATATATATATAATTATATATATATATATATATATATATAATTATCTATTATAATATAATAATATAGTATAATATATAGTATATATATTTAATATATTATAATATATATACAAGAAGGAAGTACTAAATGGTTGACGAAGATTGTTAAATCATAGTAATGGAAAGAAAGAAAATGACCAAACAGAATGGAGGAATAGCAGTATCTGTGATACATAAGGGAGATAAAAGAATATGCGGAAATTATGAGGAATAGTATTGTTGGTGGGGTTGAGTAAAATATATGAAAGGATTTGGAAAAAGATTGAGGATGGAGGTCGAGGACAAGATGGAAAATGGCAGCAAGGTTTCAGACCAGGGAAAAGTACAAAAGACCTAATATTTTACATGAAGATGCTAACAGAGAAAATTATAGAGTGGAATGAGAAGGCGTGTGCTGCATTCATAGACTTGGAAAAGGCATTCGATAGAATAAATAGGGAGAGACTGTGGAGAGGGTTAGAAGATCCGATGTATGCCATACCAGAAAGTCTGATTGCAGCCATCAAAAGTATGTATGAAAATCCAATAATACGGTTAGAGGAACAGGAAGAGAGAAGTGGTTTGAAGTGAAAACGGGAGTTAGACAGGGAATTGTACTGTCACCAATGTTCTTTGCATTTTACCTGGACAGCTGCCA
>JABUQX010054167.1:0-2500 GCA_015478945.1 Trachelipus rathkii | reverse complement strand
TAAGACAGAACCCTGAGGAAACCACTATTGACAGAAAAGGAAGAAGAAGTCGCCCCATCAACAACAGCCGATATTGAGCGATTTGAAAGAAAACTAGACATTAGTAAGCAAAGTGAAATGGAGGAAACCCAAAGGGAGGGGAGCTTCGGAGAGCAGTGGACGCAGTCCATACCCCGGTCAATGCTTTGGATCATGTTCAAGCGCACCACTGCAAGTCTCCCATAGTTCCTAAGGGCGGAAAAACCATAAATCAGTTAAGTAGGAAAGTATATCGCCAGTAGACCTCGAGCGCGAAAGGCCATACTGGCGATCGGAAAGAAGTGAATGAGATCCGATGATCTAAGAAATGAGAGTTGAGAAGGGTTTCAAAGATCTTGATAGAATACAACGTGAGAGCCTATAAGGGCGATAGTTAGAAGGTTCAGAGCGGCTTCCTTTTTTTCGGAAAAGGTTGGACATGTGTGCGCCCTTCCAACACTGAGAGAAAGTGTTAGTATTGAGACATTTTAGAGAGATATAGTTGAACGAGGGGAAGGGCCAGCACGGAAGCACACACTCCCTCAAAACACGGGGTGGAATGCCATCCGGGCCACCGCCTTCCAACGTTCATAGATCTTCAGGGTGCCCATGCACCTATCAAATGTAATCACCAGGCAAAGGCATAGGACAACTGAGAGGAAGAAGGAGTAGGAAAAGGAATGCCAGAATCGTCCAGGGTTGAGTTTAGAGGAAAATAAGAGGCCGAAGAGATTTTCCTTTTCAGATTGGAGAATTAGCCACAGAACCATCAGATCGAATAAGAGGAGGAAAAGGGTAGATTTACAGAAGTTGTTGGGATGTTTTTGGCAGAGGCCAGAAAAAGATTTGTCAGATAGTGAGAACCAAGAGAGGTTTAGCGCACTTTCGTTTGATTAAAGGTTTGCTTTGTCGTCGAAGAGTATCCCTGCAACGATCTTCTAGCTGAATGAAAAATTAGCAAGATTGATAGGGAACGAGAATTTTTTCCACTCCCGATACGCACTGTCTCTGCCTGAATGGCCAGAGGACAAGCACGATCGAACCATGATTTTGAGGAGAAAAGATTTTAGTCGAAGAAGAATGAACCTGCTCATCCCATCAACGGTTACAGCTCCCACCTATCGGGCAGATTGCCGAAGCGTCACCAGAGTCAAAGCAGTCATTCCAATTATAGTTAGCGTAGAAACTACGCAAGGCCCCCCAATCGGCCCGATCAAAGTGCCAGAAAAGCCGCATTAGGCAGATGGAGCTGTTGGAGAGAAAGTATTAAAATTAAGATAAATATAGGTTGTGGTCAGATTTACAAATAGGAGGAGGGAAGGTGGTGTATTTATAGAGAGAAGGATTAGTTGAAACAAAGGTCAAGTGTGTTCAAGAATTGTTGAACGATCCGGAATGTGTGTAGGTTCTTTAATTAGTTGCTCCAGATAGTTGAGAATACTAAATGATTTGGCCTCCTCCCCACCTAAATCAGTATGAGAGGACCCCAACCATTCAGTGTTGTGTACATTGAAATCCCCTAAATAGAGGACCTCAGTATTTGAATGAGAAGATATAACAGTCTCGTGAGAGGTAGTAAGATATTCAAAAAAGGCGTGAAAGTCTGTTCTGTTAGGAGAACAGTAGCAGAAGCACAAGATTATTGTAGTAGAAGGAAGAAAGATTTTAAGCCACAGAACATCGAAGTTAGGAGATTCGAGATTCTCGAGACGTGTTACACTCACCCTCCTTACTAATGACCTCATCCCCAAAATACTTATGCTTTCTTGCACCATCAAACCCACACCCATTCACTGTCACCTCTTCATTACTGCCAGTAGTAGGGAGTACATTCTGGAGGTGTAACTTTGGCCTTCCAGGGGACAATTTTTGAGAACCCTAATTTTTGAGAACCCTAATTTTTGGGAACCCTAATTTTTTGGGAACCCAAATTTTTGAGAACCCTAATTTTTTGGCAACCTTTATAAAGATTTATAACTTTATAAAGATTAGTAAGTATGGATCTTTGATTCGCGAACTTGCTCTTTATACTGGTTTGAAAATCATCACAAGAATATAAATTGTAATTTCCCTATATCTTTTCATTTTAAAATTGATTCTTACAAGAGGCATTATAATTTCTTCATTATCAGAAAGCAGAAGTTCTGTTGCAACTTCCAAAATGTTTGAAAATCTTTCGTTGATGTTTGCTTGAAAACCCTTCTAAACAAACATCACATTTCCAATATGATTAAGAGCAGTTGCTGTCACTAATTATTGGAGAATGCAATGTAATACATAATGAAAGAGTGTTGAGAATAAAGTTAAAGACATAAATAAATAAACTTATAGCAAATTTGCTTTTGCTTAAAGACTTGAAAAGATCTAAGTTTTTTATAAAAGGTTAATTATCTGATCCATTTGAAGCTCCTCTTAAGCTTCAACAATGCTTAAAAATCTCATTAGGTCCGTAACAACTCCATCGAAATTTTCCACCATCTTC
>JABUQX010054166.1:27500-29581 GCA_015478945.1 Trachelipus rathkii | reverse complement strand
ATATATATATATATATATATATATATTTTTATATATATATATATATATATATATATATATATATATATATATATATATATATATATATATATATATATATATAAAATATATATATATATATACAAAAATTCATTTTGCATAGGTAATTTTGAAGGAAAAGCAATGCTTTACTTCAAGGCCTAATTTTTTTTATATTTATATACCAAAAAAAATTATATATAAAACTTAACCCCCCCCCCCATCGTCTTCCCAATTTTATGATTGGTTAGCAAAGCATCGCCTGATACTTCCCCATCTCCCCATCCGTTTGCTATCAGGAAAACCCCCCCCAAAAAAAGTTTCCAGATTTCACCTGTTTTTACAATTATTAATCCTAGTACCTCTTCTTTGTTATTTTTTTACTATTTTCTTATTTTTCGTGATTTCAACTTAAAATATTCTTTGTAATTAAAAACATTTTGAAAGTTGTTTTCCCGAAAGTTTGCAAGGAAATTCAACAAACTATTTCCCCATGTAGACCTTGTAGCATTTGTTTATTGAGACTCTTCCCCATTTTTAAGGGAATACCATCTCTCCACCCCCCCTTCATTTCTCCACGCCGACAAATCTTTCCGCCACGAGAATCACTTTTGAATTTATGTGAGATCCGTTTAGATGTGCTTTGTTCTAATCCTCATATTTTTTGTATTCAGCTGGTAAGTCTATTTCCTTGTATATATTATTTAAAATTTCTTAAAACTTTACAGAAAATACACTTAGGGACGGTTAGGATAAAAACCACAATACCATTTTTTTGCAGTAACTCAGGCCTAATCGTTTTTCGGCGATGCAGGCTAAGGCAAACGTTTCTGGATAGCTCCATGTTTTTCGTTGGGCCTATACTGAAATGAATGGGATCTGAAAGGAAATTTTTATTTTTATTTTCTTATTAATTGAGTATCTAGCCACGGGGAAAATGTGAAATGCGATCTATTATTATTTGAGACTCGATGGGGAAAGTGAAAGCTATTTTTATATTATTCTTATTTTATTTTTATTTGAGACTCGATGGGAAAAGTGAAAGCTATTTTTATATTATTTTTATTATTTAGACGCGATGGAAAAGTAAGTTATTTTTATATTATTATTATTATTAGTTATACTTTTTTTGAACGCGAATGAATAGGTGTTGTGAAAGTTATTTTTATATTATTATTATTATTAGTTATACTTTTTTTGAACGCGAATGAATAGGTGTTGTGAAAGTTATTTTTATATTATTATTATTTTATATCAGAACGCCAGTGAAAAGAGAAAATGCTGCATTTTTATTTTTTTTATATTATTATTATTATTTCTTTTATCATAACGCGAGTGAAAAGAGAAAATGCTGCGTTTTTATTTTTTTATTTATTATTATTATTTTTATCAGAACGCAAGTGAAAAGAGAAAATGCTGCATTTTTATTTTTAATTATTATTATTATTTTATATCAGAACGCCAGTGAAAAGAGAAAATGCTGCATTTTTATTTTTATATATTATTATTATTTCTTTTATCATAACGCGAGTGAAAAGAGAAAATGCTGCATTTTTATTTTTATATACTATTATTATTATTTTTCTATCAGAACGCGAGTGAATAGTGAAAGGCATTATGATGTTAATATTACTTTTAATTTTATAATTTTTCGTTACATTTAGTAATAGGACTTTAATATGAGTCGATGTTAATATTACTTTTAATTTTATAATTTTTCGTTACATTTAGTAATAGGACTTTAATATGAGTCGTATTACTAAATGATTTGACTTGGGCGCTCCACCCCTATCGCCGTTTTTTTTTTGGCTCTTTAAGACTCTGAAATTTAGCTCTTAATTATATTTGGTTTAAATAAGAATATATATTCTTTTTTATTTATTTTATATATTCTTTTTTCTTTTGTAATTTATTTTATGCTACATATAGTAATAGGACTTTAATATGAGTCATATTAATATATGAACTGACTTGGGCGCCCTACCCCTATCGCCGTTTTTTTTTTGGCTCTTTAAGACTCTGTGAATTTAAGCTACATATTTATTACTAATATTATTGAATCC
>JABUQX010054166.1:0-15000 GCA_015478945.1 Trachelipus rathkii | reverse complement strand
CATATTTAAAAAAATAAAGCGTCAATTTGTAGGCTTTTAAAACTATATTTCAATAAAATTCACTATTTCTGTACTTCTAAAGGTGATCCCAATGAAACACCATTATTTTTTCAATATGCCTTATATAAGGAATTGTATTAAGAAAATAAAACCTATTCACTAAAATTTATGAAAGATTATAGCTTAACGAAATTAATTTGATGAACAGTGTGTGAAAATATTTAGGAGATAAAATTCAAATAACTATAGTGTTTTGCAAGGAAGTTCGAAAAATTTGTAATGTCTCTTGGACAGTAAAATGTACGAAAAAGCCGTTATATTATTAGAACGTTATATATATAAGAGATGTGTTCATATTTATTAAAATTATTACAGTATACACGTTTTGAACATCTACTTAAACTAGTATGAAATATTTATATAGATACAAATTGTATATCAAAACAAAGTCGATTTTCCATAATATTATATGTCGAATTTAATCATTGAAGATGGCAAAGAGAAGCACTCACTTCTTTACGATGAACACACCGAAGACCTACTTTATGTATGCCTATAATTCTACTTTTATGCCTTTTTGAAATTGCATTTCATATGTAAACACACTATACTTCTGTTGCGAGATGCTGAAACGGAATCACCCCGTGAATTAAAAATTTATACCTGCCAAATGATTATTCCATTTGGTGATACTTATATATTTTTATGTTATAATATTGAATTAGTGTGTTGACATTTATGTCCAATTTTATGTGGGTGTGAAAATAATGCTCAGCTCGAGCGAATTACCAATTCATTTCAAATGTTGAAATTAGGAAAATATGACTCGTACTTTTGTTATAGAGTTGTTCCCTATAAATCTTCTCGATACCATAGAAATTATATAAAGAGAAAAAGGAAAAAAAAAGAGCGAAACAATGTATTTAATGAAAAATATATCCTAATTAACTATATGAACTATTGCTGAATTCATATATAATACAGTAGTGAATCTCGTTATCTCTCACACACTATAGATCTAAAAGCGCTTTTACATTCTTTCTGTAGTAGTGGTCTACGATTAGATAATTTTTTTTATTATCACAAATGCTTTTTTGTGCATTTCTTTATTCATTGCATCGCTTCGATTAAAATGTTTCAATAATCTGCATGCCGAAAATATAAAGTGTTCACAGTGAGGTACTGACCTTTGAGTTGTCGGTTATTTAAATGTGTGACTGTGAAATTTCTCAATATGCAGAATGTGTGTACCGAGTCAGTGTCAAGAGGTCGTGGGAGGGGGAGAAGATATCCGGTCCAGTGGTATAAGAAGTGTCCCAACTGAAATTGTCCAGCAACACAGCGTCCTAATGTTATTATCTATATATATAATCTTCAAAATTTACAAATAACTACACTTACGCCCGGCATCTTACTTCATTCGTTATTAAATTTAATAATAGTACAGAGCACAATTTGTCAATATTATTACATGAAGAGAGTATAAAAACAGCTATCATAAGACCACCCGCGAGAAGAAGACTAGTCGGATGATTGTGTGTAAAGCGTAATAGCGGTTCTTCTGCGCGAGCTTTTTCACAATAGTGCGGTATATTCAATGTGCAATAACACACATCAAACATGATATTTATATGAGTATATATTGCTAAAGTTCGTGAGAAACAATTACCGGTTTTTAAGGATAAAAACTCAAAACGTTTAAGATAAGCTATACAGAAAATATTAATATATCTATACAGCATTGATTGAAATATTATACGCGTGTGAAAATCGTACTTTAAAGTGAACTCTACATAAGTATGCTCTCGCTATATAGAAAAATTTAAGAAAAAGAGAGTACTGAATCCCGGTGAAGTTAAGAAAGATTTTTTATTTAAAACAGTACGTTTGATCTCATATATTACCATAGTAAATATATGGATATATAGTATAAAACATATAGAATATATATTGTAAATTATCATGTTATAAGAAAGACCTTCAGAACTTATAAGGAAACCTAAATAAACCAGAGAACGTTTGAAAAAGTTCGCCTTTTGCTATTTTTGATAAATTTGAGCATTTCATAATTGAAAACACATATATATTTTCAATATATGCTGATAAATAATACCGTTGATACAAAATATTCCTCTTATTAAGGGTTTCGTTTAAATTCCAAAAAAATGTTGCAAACTTCGATAGTTACAGTGGTAAATTTAAATATACCGTGGATCAAAGATTTGGAGAAGTGAAAATTAATAGTATAAAAAACGTAAAGTTTTTAGAAAAAAATTATTAAAACGCATTTTTTTTACAACTAATGATAATAGTATAGGTATTAGAGTATATATATATAAATTAACTATAATTTTCAAATTAAATTTATGATCGTCCCTGGATAAATTCCATAATAATAACAATATTAAATAGAATTCTATCTATTTCTGCTTTTGAATAATTGAGCATGTCCAATGAAATATAAATTATATGATTTTCAAATGTAGTAAGAGAAACAGTCACTTGCAAATAAGATAAAATTGAAGATTTATATCCAAAAGAAAAAGTCAAATGTTTGAAAATTATTTAGGAATATAAAATCTTACTTTAAGAGTTCTAAATTTAGATGTAGTATGTTAGAAAATGTAAAAAAGCGTAATTTTCTGAAATCATTAATTAAATTTTGATATTAAAACAGGTTTACACAACAACTAATGTAATATTTTTTATATTTAAAAACTAATTAATAGAATTAATTATACAACTAAAAAATCTCATCCTCAAATTTAATGATCACCTTAATAACAGAAAATTAATAATAATTCTCTTTTTGTTTTTTGAAATTTGCATTTCAATGAAACACATTATTGTTTCAAATGCTGAATTAAATCCGGTTAAATAAACTCAGTATTATTAAGAAATTACCATAAAGGAATTTCATAAATATCTAAAATTGAGAAAAAGTACGATAGCTTTTAATAAGAGTTCTAAATTTTATAATGTGATTAAATTTAAGAAAAGGTATCCATTTACAGAAGTTAAGAGAAATTTCTTGATTCATTATAATGTGCAATTAAAATCGGTTCTACGATCAGCAACAGCTGTTGGTAGGTTATAAAACAAATTATTGAAATGTATTCCAAAATGAACGAACGTCAATTTAAGACACCCAAAACTATGAACAAAGACACCTTTTCAGCTTTTTGAAATTGCATTCAGTGAAACATATTTTTTTTTCAAATGCTGAAAATACCGTTAAAAACTCAATTTTAATGAATTTATCCAAAATGATATATGTCAATAATGTTGTAATATATTAGGGAAAAAATCTTAGTATTCTTTTAAGGTTCTAAATTTGTAATGTATAAAAAAGTATTTAAGAATAAAGCTTAATTTTAGAACACTCAATTATTTTTATCTAAAATGTGAATTAAGAACAAATATGACTTAAATAACGTCAAATTTTTTAATGATTTCCAAAAATTTTTTCTATGAAGGTATGAAATTTTAAAGGAAAAATCGTACTTTTAGAGTTTACTATAAATTTATGTAATGATTGAAAATGTTAAGTGAATTAAAAGCGTTAATAGAAGATAAGTTATAATTTTGTTTAAAAACAGTTTTCACACATAATGAAATATTTGGTATATATTATATATAAATAAATACAAATATTGAAATTATTCAATCTTAAACAGTCTACTCGTGACCCTAAATAACAATTAATAAATTTACGCTTCTACTGCATTTTTATAGTTGAGGACTTATTTGATCTAAATGAAACAACGGGAAAATTGAAAAAGATGTCGTTTTTTCCTTCACGATTAATAATTAACCTGATTGACATATAAAAATAAATTTCACCAATATATAAATGACAAAGGGATCTTCTTAAATATATATATTCCAATGATTGTGAATAATTATACATATAGGATCACAAATATGTGGTTGTTGCGGACATATGTAAAGCTTTCTTACAAATCTTCTCTACGACAGGAATATAGAACAAAGTATTTTTCTCAGTATGACATATAGAAGAGACAGATTGAAACTTACTTCAGAAGTTATAAAAATGTTTTCATTAAAACAGGTTTTCACCAACTCAATGAAATATTTGGTATATAAAAATAAATAGAGAAAGTTTCATTAATAAGCTTGTATTTTAGAAACCTACTACTCTTCTTTAAATTCACATCTCTTCCTTAAGAAAAATTACTTGTCACGATACAACATTTTTTGTTTTCAAATGCTTCAAGAATATGTTAAAATGTCAATTTTAAGATTGATCAAATAATTTTCAAATATTGAAAATTTATGAAAAATCGTATACTTTAAAGAGTTCTAATTTGTAATAGTGAAAATTTAAAGAAAAAAAAAGGCATAGTTTTGAAGTTAAAATTTTTATATTAAAAACAGGTTTTCAACACGCTACTGAAATATTTGGATATAAAAACAAATATGAAATTTCATTAAAAAACGTCAATCTATAAAGACACCTAAAAACTATTAATAAATTCACTTTTCTGCTTTTTGAGTGAGACACTGCTAGTCTCCTAGACTCGAAAAACCAACGATATTATTTTTACAAGATAAGTGAAATAATTACCGGTATTAAAAATTCAATTTTTAAGTGATCATTTATATAACAAATTATAAATTTTCATGACGTTAGAAATAGGAAATAAATAGTGTTAAATTTATAAGTAAGTTATACTAAATTTTAGTAATGTGAGAATAACTAACAAGATAATAAGAATAATCATAAATTATGTTAGAATAAATAAAATAAATCTGATTAAAGAGAGGTTTTTAACAACTAAAGAAGTGAAAATAATTGTATTAGTATTAGTACTAATTTGAAAAGTAATAATAATTGTAATTTCAATTATTATTAAATCTAAATTTAAGAAAAGGAATTCACCTTTATAATGACTTACAATGCCCTACCTTCTGCTTGATCTTAACTTTCGTCATTTCAAATGAAACATACCTATATTAATTTTCATCCTGAGCTGAAAAGACCGGTAAATAAAAGACTGCATGCTGCAAAATCTACCCAAATAATTTCAAATTGTTTAAAATTTTTCAATTATCAACAACTTTTGTCACCTATTCTATAAATAGATAGGTAAATGTAGAAAATTAAAGAAAAAGCTTCATATTAGATAGAGTGATAATAATGATTTTTTAATTAAAACAGGTTTTTCAACAATTATTTTATAATATTTTCTGAGTAGTTTTATTATATAAGTAAGTTATCTTGAATAATTTACATGTGAACGATAAATGATAGTAATTTTACTGTGTATAGACTAATTAATAAAACTTATCGGTAAAAATCTGAATCAACAATATATTAGTTACATTTCAAAAAATCGCACCATTATTTTCAGAAGCTGCAAATACCTTATAAAAAACTTCAAAATTGATTATAAGATTTATACACATTATAAATTTTCAGATAATATGTATTGATAAATTATTTAGGAAAAATAGTACATTTAAGAGTTCTAAATTTGTAATGTGATTAATAATTATTTATAATAAAAAGCATATATTTTTAGTGAAAAGTTAATAATTTTTTATTAAAAACTAAGAGAGTTTTCACAAACGTAATAAATAACCCCAAAGTCTCAATCTACAATGTTGAAATTATTCATTAATAAATGTAACATAGAGTCAATTTTAATATCACATTAAAAACATTAATTAAATTCCTAACTATTAATTAACTAAATATAAATGATAAAAATGATAATCACATTATTAGTCTCAGAGAAGCCTATATGATACCGATTAAAAACTCAATGCTATTAAAAACAGGTAAAAATAATTTGAGAATCCTTTTTATATATATTATAGGGTGAAAAAATCAGTTTTTCCTTCATATATATACATTTATAATTGTGAAGAATTTAAAAAATGCCATACTTGAAACAGCTATGTTAGATGATATGAGTTTAAATTATTTAATATGACACAGCTAAGATAGGTAACATACAAAATGAAATATTTGTATATAAAAAACAAAATATTTGAGATAATTTTACATTATAAAAAGAAATTTTTAAGACTATTAAATAAAATATTAATATCAAATTAGCAACTTTGATTATATTATTATTGCATTTTTCTCACAAATAAACACGATATATATTTTTATTCAACTGTTATTAGTAACAACATTATTGCGCATAAACCTGAAGAATTAACCATTACGTTAAATAGTTGGTAGAAAATGCCTCGGCACTAAATAGTCAAATCAGAAAGTGCTTACTGGCACTAAAACCTGTAAGTATCATAAATTTATTATACTTAAAGTTATGAAATTAGAATTGAAGATAAGATATAATTATATAGAAAAGTTAAATTTTTTATTAAAACATAGTTTCACAAAAAATTGAATTTGATAAGAAATAAAATATATTTGATATAAGAATTAAACAAATATTGATGAAGAATTTTCAGATTTAAAAACGTCATATCAATTAAGGACACCTAAAACTATATATAAATTCTACTTAGTATCTGCTTTTATGTCAAACTCAGCTAAAACAAGAAAAACACATTATTATTCAAATATGCTTTGTGTTTTCCCATTTATATAAACGATTTTACTAAAAATTGTAGATTATAAGATTTAATAATTTATTCAAATGTTGAATGTGATGATAGAGTAAATGCTAATGATGTTAAGTTTCAAGGAGTGTTCGGTAAAAGAGATGTTAAATTGAAAATTGAATGAAAAAATATTAAGGTTAATTAGTTAAGTAAATATTATTTACTATTTTAAAACCCTTAAACCGTACAACTAATGAAATATTTGGATATATATTAAAAACAATAGTAATGATGATTAAATGTCAATTTAAAAAAACTAAAAGTAAATGTTAAGACACCTAAAACTTTCTAGTAGACGATATCCTGTTAAATTTGTTAGTAAATTGCATTATGGATTACTCGTATCGCCAATACGCCGCTTCAAATACTGAAAATACCAGTTAAAAAACTCAATTTTAAGATTTACCAAATTAATTTCAAATGTTGAAATTTTAGTATGAATCGTTATACTTTTAATAATAAAAGTTCAGAAATTTTAGTAATGTGAGTGAAAATTTAAGCATAAAGAGATTTAAATATTTATGAGTTATATTAAAAATTATTTATATTATTAAACATATTTTTAACCAACTAAATTGAATAATATTTTTCATTAATTGAGAAAAACAAAATTTGAAAAATTCAATTAAAAACGTTCAAATTAAGAAACCTAATAACTATTAGAAATAATTAATTTCAGCTTTATCTTGAGCTTATTTGAAATTGCATGTTCAATGAAAAACACATTATTATTATTATTCAAATAGCAAAAATAGTTACATCGTTATAAATAAAAATCTTCACATAATTTTAAGATTTATTATTAAATTAAATTTTCATTAAATGTTGAGAAATGATTTTATATAGGAAAAATACGTACTTTTAAGAGTTCTAAAAAAGCGTATATTATGAAAATGTTATAAGAAATAAAAACTCATTTTTATTTATTAGTATATTAAAATTTTTATTTAGTAAGAACAGTAGTTTTTCACAACTAAAATATGAATATTTTTGGATATTAATTTATAAATAAAAAATTATGATTGATATATTATATATAATATTTATATACATTTAAATAAACGGGCTAATATTATTTAAGAATGAACTAAAAGACTAATATAATAATATTAAATTCTTTTTCTGCCTTTTTGAAATTGCATTTCAGTATATATATAACACTATATATAATATTAAATATTAAATTTTTATTATCAAATTTGCACTGAAAATACCGTTAAAACGCAATTTTATGATATTAACAGAGAGAATGAATATAATTTCAAATGAAGGATTGATTTTATAGGTGAAAATAAATTAATCGTATACTTTTAAGAGTTCTTAAATTTGTAATGATATAGCAAAACTGCTTAAATTAGTAAATAAATAAGCAAATTATATTGATAGATTGTTAATATTTTTATTACAACAGGATTTCACAACTAATGAAAATTATTTGGTTATATATTAGTAATAAAATATTGCTAAATATATCATTAATATAAAACGGAGTCAATTAAGACACCGCCTAGGTAAACATGATATATAATAAAAGTATTATACCTATTATTATAATATGCGTTTTAAAAATATTTCTATAAAATGAAAAACACATTTTTTTTTATCAAAATGCCAGAAAGATTTTTTAACCGTTTATAAAAACTCAATTTATAAGATATAAAGAGTTTCCAAGTAAGTTCAAATGTTGGACATATTAGGAAAAATCTCTGAATAGCTTTTCGGGATCTACAAAACTCATCTTTGCTATACAATACTTCCAGAATAAGCGTTATTGCTTAATTAAGCTTTTATATTTTATTTCCTTGTGTAACTAGCATAGGCAACTGTATACGCATATCTTGTACGCTTGTATAAATTAAGATTGGATACAAAAAGGTATCCAGTATATCACAACGCTGCATATAAATTGAGCACCTTATAGTTTCCAGTTAATTGATTCTAAATATTTATATAGTAGTCATTAATTGTGAAATTTAATTAAGAATATAAAGCTAAACTAGACGTTATCTGAAATTTTAGAAGATTATATTTTTTATTAAAAACAGGTTTTTACAAAACTTAATGAAATATTTGGTATATATTTATATATTATAATATAAAAATCAAAAATTTGAAATTTCAGTAAAAAACGTCAATTTGAAACACCTAAAACTTATTAATAAATTCACTTTTTCAGCTTTTTTTGAAATTGCATTTCATGAAATGAAACCGATATATATTTTATTTCAAATGCTGAAATACCTTATATAAAAAACTCAAATTTTTATAAAAAGATTTACCAAAATAATTTCAAATTGTTGATAAATTTTAAGGAAAAAATCATTGCTTTACTGTATTAGAGTTAATCATAATTTTTAACAGTTGAAAAATTTTTTAAGAAAAAGAAGTTTCGTAATTTTATAGAAGTTTAATAAATTTTTTATTAAACATTAGGTTTAGGTTTTCACTACTAATGAAAATATTTTGTATTAAAAACAAATATTGAAATTTCATGGTAAAAAACGTCAATTTTAGACACCTAAAAACTAGTTAATAAATTCACTTTTCTGCTTTTTGAAATTGCCATTTCAAAGATATTAACATACATTAATTTATTTCAAGATATGGCTGGAAAAGACCCGATTAAAAACAATTTTAAGTATTTTAATCCAAATTTAATTTCAAATGCGTAAATAATTTGAGAGTGAAAATCGTACTATAATTATAATGAGTTTAAGTTTATACTAAAATGTTTGTAATGTGAAATATATATAATTATAAATAGAAAAAAATTAATTTTAGAGTTAAAATTTTATATGATAGAAAACAAAGAATTATCTACAACTAATGAAAATTTGGTATATAAAAACAAATATATGAGAAATTATAGAGAAGTATTCATATAATTATTAATGCTATTGACACCTTAAAAACTATTATTATAATAAATCAGAGCGCTTTTCTGCTTTTTGAATATTCTAGAGCAGTATTTCAATATGAAACACATTATTTTTTCATAATGACATACTGAAAATACCGTTAAATAACTCATAATAAAATTTTAAGATTACCAAATAATTGTCAAATGTTGAAATTTTAGGAAAAAGTCGTATTTAAAGAGTAGTCCTATAATTTAGTTAATAGTGAAATTAATATTAAGAAAAAGCGTAATTTTAAGATTAGGATAAAAGATTTTTGTATTTAAAAAAGACAGTATTTCACAACTAATGAAATTATTTTTAGAATAATATTAGATATATTAATAATAACATAAATATTGTAATATATATAGTATTTACAATATTAAAAAACGTCGTAAATTTAAATAAGAAATGGTAAAATCACTAATTACAAAATGATCACTATTTTCATGCTTATAGGAAAATGCAATTATACAATGTAATAAACTGACATTATTTTTTTTCAAATGCTATATGAGATAATTTAACCTAGTTAAATAACTACTAAATTATGATTTAAATTTTACACAAATAAATTTCAATGTGTGAAATTTAGAAAGAATATCAGATAACTTTTAAAGAGTGTATCTAAATTTGTAGAATGTGATAAAGAAAATTTAAAGAAAAAAAGCTAAATAAAAATGTAAAGTTAAATAAAATTTATAATATATAAAAACAGGTTTTTATAATACATAATGAAATATTTATGTAATTTTAAAAAACAAATTATTGAGAAGTCTTCCAATATAATAAAACGTCATTTTAAACAAAAAAATCATTATTTTCTGATTAATTCACTTTTCTGCTTTTTGAAATTGGCAATTCCAATGTTTAAAGACTAACATTATTTTATTTTTATTTCTCAGAATCAAATGTTGAATAAATACCGTTTAAAAAACTCAAATATTTTAATAGAAGTATTTTTATTATACCAAATAAATAATTTCAAAAAGTTGACAAAAATCAAAATAAGCAATGTATCTTTATATGTAAGATTTACATTTAAGGAATGTTCAACATGCGATTGAAAGTTTTAAGATAAAGCATTCTATATTTAAGTTTAATAATTATTTTAATTATTTTTAAAACTAGAGTTTCGTTAAATAACTAATAAGTAAAATTAATTTTGAGGTTAGATTATTTGGTAATTAAAAACAAATAGTGAAATTTCTATTAATATAAATAACATTTACAATTTATACGTACATAAAAACTATTATATATAAATATAATATTCATCATTTCGTATGACTTTTTCTATTTCAGAATATTTTTTTTATAACACATTATATTTTGTTCAACATACTGAACTCGACCATTTAAAAACGAAAATACTTATTAAATACGTAAAAAATTAGTACAATAATGATTTGATAAAAAGTATTAGGAAAAAATAGAATTAAAGTCTAGGTATACTTTTAGAAGCAGCTAATACTTCCTGTAATGTATTTAAATAATATTTCAGATAATATAACACTAATTTGCATAGAAGTTTAAAGCGGAGATTTTCTTATGGTTAAAAACAGGGATGTATTTTCATTTGGAATGTAAATATTTCCTATGATAATAAACAAATTAAGTTATATTTCGATTAAAAATAACGTCAATTTAAGACAACTCTAATACAATAACTATTTCATAAATCACTTTTATCTGCTTTTATGAATATTATTGAGCATTTCAATGGAAACAACTATTATTTTGTGATCAAATGCTGAAATTAATACATAGAGTTTAAAAATATATCTAAATATTTTAAAGATAATATTTATGTACCAAATAATTTCAAATGTTGAAATTTAAATAAAATATTCGAAACATTTAAATAATATATTTAATTTTATAATTGTTTTAAAAATTTAAGAAAAAAGCTTTATTTTATAGAAGTGCAATATTCTAATTGTGTGGTAATTAAGCATAATTTTTTCAGAACTACATAACATTCAATTTGTTTAATTTAAAAAGAAATATTGAAATTGTCATTAAATTAAAACGTCAATATTAATAGACTCCCGAGGTGCTTATTAATTAATTCTTGTGTAAACAGTTTTGAGTAAATCTAAAAAATGTAAAATTTCAAAATGCAACTAAACTATTATTTTTATTCAAAATGCATTAATCTTAAATTAACTTAGCAATCTTAATGATTTTGTTAAGATATGCCAAATAAGGTTCAATAGAATATGGTGAAAATTTAGGTATGAAATAAAATTACGTAATACATTTTAAAGAGTTCTAAATTTGTATGTGAAAAATTTTAATAGATTAAAAAGCGTAATTTTAGATAGTTTTAAAATTATTTATTTATTATAAAACAGCGTGTTTACAATACATAAGGGGAATAGAAATGAAATATTTTAGGATGATACGTTAATAAAAAACGTAAATTATTAATTGAAATTATTCATTTAAAAAAACGAGTCGATTCATAATTGTAAAGGAATACCTAATAATCACTAGATTCTTATATAATATATCACTTTATCTGCTTTTGAAATTGCATTCAGTTCAATTGAAACACATTATTTTTTATCTTTAGTTTTTATGAAAAAAAAATCACGTTAAAAAATCAATTTTAAGATTACCAAATAATTTCAAAATGTTGAAGATATTAGGAAAAAATCGAACTTTTAAGAGTGTTTTTAATAATTTTTATGTTTATAATTATGATGAAAATTTAAGAAAAAGCGTTAATTTTAGAATGGTTATTTTTTTTATTAAATTTTTATATATAAAACATAGGTTCTAACTACTAATGAATAAGTTATTTTGTTTATACATAAATTATAACAAATTATTGTGCATATTAATTTTCATTAAATAAGTAAAGTCAATTTAAGATCAACCTAATAGCAATTTTAAATTAAATACATTCTTTTTCATTGATGTTATTCTATGCTTTTTGAAATTGCATTTCAATGATATACACAATTCTTTTTGATTCAAATGCTAAATTATTTATTGATAACATAAAAAACTCAAAGTTTTAACAAAATTAACTCAAAATAATTTCAAATGTTGTGAAATTTAATATATAGTTTATTTGGAAAAATCGTACTTTAAGAGTTCAAAATTTGTAATGATAGGTTAATGTGAAAATATTTAAGAATAAAGATGTTATGTTTATAAGTTAAATTTTTATTAAATATAACAGGTTTTTGAATGAAAATAAATATGATAAATATTATATGGGATTATATATATATTAAATTAAACAAATATTATATTCATTTAAATAAATTAACAGTCAATTTTAAAACACCTAATAACATTAATTAAATTATCACTTTATTCTGCTTTTTTGAAATATAGCCATTCATTATTGAAAACACAGATTATATTTTTTCAAATGCTAGAAAATACAGACCATTAAAAACTCAATGTTAAGATTTTCCAAATAATTTATCATAAATGTTGAAATCTTAGGAAAAAAAATATTATATTATCAATGTAGGCGGTTACTTTTTATTATTCGGTATATTATATATTACACGGTGTTTTAAGAACTGCAAGTCAAATATATTTGGAAGAATAGAGAAAGAAGCTTCTATTTGGTTTATGCTTACGAGAAATGTAAATCATGTCTTTCTGGCTTATCTAAGAGGAAAATTAGCGTCCTGGCCACAAACTAATGAAAGATACTATCATGTATACGCATATAAAAAAAACAGAGGCGAGATAATTAGTGGACGTTTCCATTAAGAAGAAAGAGACGCTACATTTCAAGGAGCAGCGCGAGAGAGACTAATACATAAATTACACTTTTTCAGACATTGTTTGAGGAATTGACATTTATTCTAATGAAAAACACAGTGGTTTTGTATACTTATATATTCACTAAAAAACTCATGATGTGCCATTTCAGCAATTCCTAATCATCTAATATAGTACGTTTTCTTCTCTCTTACTCTCATACTATCTCAATTTTCCTCACAATGTTGGATAATGCAGGAAATAAAATCGTTACTTGTCAAGAGTTCTAAATTTGTAATTCGTGAAAATTTTCAGAAAAGCGTTAATTTAGTCTTCTAGAACTTCTCTTCATGACTTTTTTATCTTAATCATCACTAGGCGTTTTCACAACTAATGATCTCTAATATTTGCTTTATTATGCTCTTTCTAATATTGACAATTCTCTCATTTAAAAAACGTCAATTTGAAACAACCTAAATATCTCTTACTATAACTTTTTCTTATTCCTATATCAGGAAATTGTCACTTTCACTGAAGGCTGTAGGTAATTCCACTGTCAAATGCTGAATAATACCCGTCTCTTGACTAAAAACGCAATTTATCACTACATTCCTAACATGTTGAAATTTACTAAAAACTCGAACATTGGGAAGCAGTTCTCTATAAATATTCTTGTATGTAAAAATTTTAAGTAAAAAGTGGTTATTTCCGTAACTTGAGAGATTTAAAAAATTGTTTATTAAAACCATAAAGCTGTTTGAAATATTTGTTGTAAAAACAAAAATATTGAAATTTCATTTAAATAAAAACGTCATATTATAGACACCCGAAAACTTATTTATATAATATCACTTTTCTGCTCTTTTCTTTGAACATTGCATTCTCAATGCACACATACTATCTTTCTCTCACATCTTCATTCGTCTGCAAAATACCTGCGTCTATACTACGATCTCACATCTGTCTAGACTGTTTCACGTCAACTATATAACTTTCTCACAATGTTTGAAATTTCATGGCATATCTCTCGCATCTTTCGAAGACTCTCTAAACTCTTTAATGTGAAATGTACTTCATAAGACTAAAAGCTAATCTTAGAAGTTATCATTATTCTCTTTTATTAAATCAGGTTTTTCACAACTAATGAATTATTTGGTTTCATAAAACACATAATTTTGAAACCTGACAGTAAAACTCGTGCATTTAGACCACCCTAAACAAAATAATAAATTCTCTTTCTGCTTTTTTGAAATTGCATTGGGTCAATGAAACACAGTATTTTTCAAAATGCTGAAACATATCTCCGATCTAAATAACTTCAATTTCAGGAATCTCTCTTGCAAATGTTGAAATTTAGGAAAAATCGAATACTTTTAAGTGATTTACATAATAGTATTCTTTCTCTTTTCATTGCGTCTGATAAATTTCAGATAATGCTACAGTGCGGCGTAATTTTCTCAGCTAGTTTTCTCAAAATTTCAATTTAAAACAGGTTTCACAACTAATGAACTATTTTCTTGGCCTATATTAAAACAAACTCATCTAAAATTCACTCTCATAAAACACCTGTCATATTTCCTCAGACCACCACTATATCAAAAAAATTCACTTATCAGCTTTTTGATCAATTGCCCACTTTCACATGAATACACATTTTTTTTCCAAATGCTGAAAATACCGTTCTAACAACTCTACATTTTGTAAGATTTTCCCTATAGCTAATTTCAAATCGTTGAAATTACAGGCATACAATCCTTTACCTTTT